>OY294068.1:124373208-124592323 GCA_958510875.1 Endomychus coccineus | reverse complement strand
ATGCATTTTTATAGGAAATTTAATTCTGAACAACTTTACTTCTCTTCATTTTTTCGATAAAATGCATACATTTGGATATATTCTCCATTTTGTGCAAAAAATGGCAAAAAAACGTATATATATATCTATTCTGACGAATGCTAATATGCGCGCGCAGGCGCGTCAGTACCACATGTTTTCAGATACCAAAACCTACACTTTGGTACAAAAATTGAGCTGTACCCAAACATTTCGATGAAAATCTCCTATAATGACTGGACTAGGTACTAGTTAATTGTTGAAGCTCAAAAATAGCGCGAATATGATTATGAATTATCAATTTTTTATTTTCGAATCGATCAATTGATAATTGCCATGCTATTGTATAATTTTCAGCCGAAATCTCTAAGGATTTTATTATCTCAGCTGCCTCTTTCTCCAAAGAAGATCTTAAGTAATAAAACTTTTGTACATTTGACAAAGTCGAGTTATTTTCTACCAACGCTTTGAATGAATCACGAAATTCCAACCAACTAGCGTATTGACCATCGAAAGTCGGCAATTTGATAGTAGGCAATTTGATACTATTTTGATTCTCATTACTGTTGACTATATTCTGATACATTGTATGAACTGAATTGGAGCATGAAACATTTGTAGCAACATTTTCATTAGCCATTGCTTTATAATATTTATTAGAAATAGTTTTGATTTGTGATATTAGCGAAAAATAATTGTTCTCGAATTCTTCTCGTTCTGCCGAATCATTGTCTGATGGCATGACCACTTCGATTTCCAACTGAATGTCATTAAATTCGTCAAAAGATGATTCAAATTTATCCATAAGAGCATTCAATTCGATTACCATTTGTTCTTTTAAATTAGAAATGTCTAAAGAATTGACGTATGTTTGTAATCGAGTTGCTTTATCCTCGATAATACCCCGTTTTACCTTTAATGCATCCGCCATTATGAAATCAATATCAAACACGCGTATCAATCAATATGATATGTCACATTGAATATTGAATTCTACAATACCACAAACACTGATACGAATATTCAACGAAGCTGGCTCAGTATTTTCTAAATCAATTAGGAATGAATAAAGTTATGAGGAATGATTAGGATTAATTAGGACAAAACTCACAATATTATAGGGAATAGGTACTCAGGACGATAATAGTAATATAATTATTCAGCTGCACTGGACCACTGCTGCTCTGCACGACTGGCCGGCTTCTTGCTGATTCTTACTTTACTTGATTATTTGTATTCACCATTCATCCCGGTCGAAGTGACTAATGTTTTGATATAATTAAGTGGACTGTATGAAACTAATATATTTAATATCTGATTTTATAATTATATACAAAATCCTGTGAATTAATTCTAATTGACAATTCGTCTCTCTAAAAGTCAAATCAATTACAATAACAACCAAACATTCGAAGACGCAATACAGTGCCGTATCATTTATGATCTTACACGATCAATCTTCTGAGTAGTACAAGAAAAACTGAAAAAAATAATGGTTTTTATTTATTTTCCATCATATCGACGGGGGGCCAATGAATTCTAACTTCAGAAATATATTCCCAGATATTTATCCAATCGACGTGTGAAATCAAATTTTGTGCACGTGATCAATCTTCTGAGTAATACAAGAAAATCTGAAAAAAAAAATAATGGTCATTATTTATTTTCCATGATATCAACGAAGGGTCAATGAATTCTAACTTTAGAAATATATTCCCCGATATTTTCCCAAAAATAATGGTTTTATTTATTTTCCATCATATCGACGGGGGGGCCAATGAATTCTAACTTCAGAAATATATTCCCAGATATTTATCCAATCGACGTGTAAAATCAAATTTCGTGCACACGATCAATCTTCTGAGTAATACAAGAAAAACTGAAAAAAATAATGGTTTTTACTTATTTTCCATCATATTGACGGGAAGTCAATGAATTCTAACTTCAGAAATATATTCCCCGGTATTTTCCCGATCGATGTGTGGAATCAAATTTCGTGCACACGATCAATCTTCTGAGTAATATGAGAAAAACTGAAAAAAAATAATGTTTTTTTTTCATTTTCCATCATATCGACGAGGGGCCATTGAATTCTAACTTCAGAACCATATTCTCCGTTATTTTCCCAATCGTTGTTTGTAGTTTGAAGATTTCGTGCACACGATCGCTGCCCTGAGTAATTTGAGTAATACAAGATAAATCTGAAAAAATTTATGAATTTTATTTATTTTTCACCATATTGACATTCTGAATCCGGAGGCATAATCCCTGTTATTTTTCCAGTCGAAGTGTGAAAGAAAATTTCGTGCACACAATCAATCTTCTCAGTAATACAAAGAAAAAACATTTAAACTGGCGTCTGGCGGGCGCTCCTTGGATTTTGTTACTTCTATGGATGCGCTTTTAATTCGAGCATCTTTGGCTTTACCGGCTGCCAACTTTGACTGCTGTTTTCACACAAGTGGTAAATTAGACGTTTCTATCGAACGGTAAAGATGAGGCACTATTTGCCTACTGAGTTCCTTCCTGGAGGCTATATCCTCCTCCAAATTGTCAATGCCTTCCTCCTCTCCCAAAGTTACATCGCTAACTGACATGATTTTTAATGGAGGCAATAGTAAAAGTGTTCCTCTCGTATAGTCAAAAGATTAAAAAAAACTGAATACTCTCCTCAGAGAGATCGACAACAAAAGGAGGACGCTGTTTAATATGAGTATATGCTCCGATTGGGTATCAATCGGATGCATGTTCGAGAGTGAAATAAACGAAAGTCTATATCCATTTCCGTTTATTTATGGATCTAGTTATTGAAGTGTACATTTTGTGTCATATTCACTTTCATAATTCAATCAGGATGAATCTACACGATACAGTAAACTCCTAACTCTATGGGACGATATCTTACTCGAGAATATTTAATTACTCATTCTGAGGATGCCATTGTGTGGCAAAACAATAGTTTCATTCATATCACACTGTTCAACATGCCGCTATAGTCATGGATATGTGGGTTATAGAAATTTAGGAATTTTTAAACTGATGAAAAACGAAATATCAATGAAATACTAAGCTTTGAGTTAATAGTTGAGGAGAGGTGCTGTTATCTGGTGGATAATAACTTTGTGTTGATGTGGTATGAAATGGCATGATATGTATGACTAATAATAAGAGGATAATTAATATTTCCACATGATAGAGATTCGAATGGTTTGGTTTCAATATCTCCTATTTTTCGCATAACTATATCAGGTTTAAATTGTGAAAATACTCTCGTAATAGTCGAGTCATATAATTTGGGAAAAATTGCGGGCAACTCCGATCGACTCCGGTTTTTTGCAAAATTTTCCTAAACGGATTTACAACATTCCCAAAAGAAAAATAATATGTGCTTTTCCATTTTTCAATTGTTATAGAGGAATATAGAGGAAAATGGCCAATCTTCATGGCCAAAAATTAGGAAATTTCTGAAATTTCGAAATCATGCTAACAATGGCTGGAAATGCCCACTCGTAATATTGTCCAAACGCAAATTGAAATGTATGAAAAAAAAATTTAAGAAAACAAATTTTTTTCGAAATGTCTGTGTTGATATCGAACAATAGAAAAGAATATAAATACTTACAATTCGTAATTAGTAGATGTGAAAAAAAACTAATTTGTGGATGAATAATTAATAATTAATTAATTATTGCAAAAAATAATAAATTTAAAAAATGTCGTTTACACAATAAACACAATTTCACAATAGACACAATAAAATTCAACAGCCACGTGCTCAATCACCTCGAAAACCCCCGAGTACAGTTTTCTAGCCATTTTCGTTGAAAATTGCTGAATTTCCGCGTTTTGTCCATCAAAATTGGCCAATAACTGGCGAAAAATGGAAAATCCTACTTCGGAATTCGAAAACCCGCCATTGTTGGCATGAAAATTGGCCATTTTCCTCTATATTCCTCTACAACAATTGAAAAATTAAAAAGCACATATTAGTTTTTTTCGAGAATGTTGTAAATCCGTTCAGGAAAAATTTGCAAGAAACCCGGAGTCGATCGGAGTTGCCCTTAATTTTTCCCAGCTTTTATACTTTTTTCGTCTAATTTGACCCGACTAAGTAATTCATATTCAATTGGATACAGATGTTAATACAACAAAAAGAGCACATCATTTTAATCACTGAATTTTACATTTTGATGAGCATATATGTGCTCCAGTGTCTCATGATCTGATTCAAGTTGAATTCATAAATCAATCATATGGGTGAGGTTTTTGTTGTCTCATCTCCCAATAGACGGATAGTAAATACACAGGAAGAATTATGAAATCCAGTGAAGTATCCAATCCAATAACACATACACCTGCAACTTCAAATCATATTTATACCTAAATGCTATTTAAAATGATTATTCATGATATGAAATTGGCAAAGATTATAATTAATGGTATGATTATAATCCATATACCTTATATTTCCGACGTCTTACATATTAATGGATACTAATAATTGCTGGAACTATGCCTAAATGAAAAACTCAATTATTATAGAATTATGCCATGGTCATGTAGTAATAATATGCAGTATGTTTAGTTCACCAGTCAACTACATCAGTGTTTCATACATGTTAAGGTAACCGACTTAATGAGAATATTATAATAAGAATTAAGGTCGTATAGTTGATGAACATAGATTTTCATTCAAACCCCAATAAAATTATCCCAATATGTCAATGGTAGTAGATACGTTCCAATGAAAATCCAATGAGATATTAGGAAAGTTTGAGACGAATTTTTGGTCAACTACCATGTTCAATGAACCATATCCGCTCGATATACTAGCCCTAGGTAGCCCAACATACTAGAGATAGGTATCGCGTCACAATAGCTCGAATTAATGCCGACGTTTTGCCAATCATTACAGGTGGCATATTCAGGGCAGGCTTGAGGCTTAAACTGAAACTGCCCTAAAGTTGTCACCTGTAATGGTTGGAGAAACGTCGGCATCAAGTCGAGCTATTGTGATGCGGAATCCATCCAGAAACAAAGATTTTTCAAGATTAGCTATCCGTGGAGTCTACTATTCAAGATAGAGATAAGTATTTTGCGAACAAACTGGTACAAATAAATAACCATACTTCTAAGCAAACTAAATTCATAATTTCGTTTAAAAACACAATTCACATTACTGATCTTATATAATCCTTTATTTTGACTCTGTTAGAGAAACAATTAATACACTTTAAGAGTTCACACTGTGGATATACTATAACATCATAGATAAGGAATAATCATCCTTACTGTAGATAAGCGTGATTATTTCCTATCTATGGTGAAACAGTTAAAATTCATGAATCAAGCTCGCAGTCAAAATTTTAAATTACGTTTCCATAATCAATCGATCAATCGAAGCGGTGGCGAACAAATCCATATACTTAGGGCTCTTGATTGACTCCATTTTGCGCCCCTTGGAACGGAATTCAGTCCAACAGATGCGAAGCAATGCCAATAAGAAAGAACTTCTTGAACTGATGTCTCTTATAGCCGAGCTATTGAAGCCTAAGTCATGTACTCCCGTTTTGAAGTTGCCTCGTGAGGCCGCTTGGCAAAATTACTATCTGCCTCGATTGACTATCTGCTGCGTTGCATGGCATTCCCCAAGTTAGTACGTGTTGTGCTTCATTTTGTACCAGTTCGATAATTATTGTTGTTTAAATAGATACGGAGAAGTGTATACTTCTGGTAGAAATGTACAAAGAAGAATGAAATGTTCATCACGTTACCTAAATAGCAATAGTAAATAAGGTGAATAAGTATCACCCTTGAGCTGAACGTAAATGGAATTAAAGCTAAACTGAAGAATGTAGGAAGCTGAGAGTTACAATGATAAAGGAGAGCCTTGCAGTGTCTATGGCGAACATATCGCTAACGATCTAGAAAGATATGCTCCGTGCACACTTGCTTTTGTGGAACAAACAATTAGTGATATAATTTTTGAAGCAGATATGGGCAGAATTTCAGTACCGAGTACTAGCTACTTTTGTTTTCAAGACTTCCAGCAAAAGAATTCTGTTCAGTCATCTTCACCTGTTTATTCGTCTGTTACAAGTTCTGCCTTCATGGTAATCCATAAAACATCTCCTCAAAATGTAACAGAGGGATTCATACAATATACATGAAATGGAAAATGATACTGATTTTAACTCTATTAAAATAAGTACTATTGATTTGTCTTGCATTCAAAATAAATATCTTGGAATTACATCTTAGTCACCTTTATATAATCCTGAAGTATCTTAGTGATCGCATAGCAAACTTCTAGAACAATAGAAAATATAGATAGTAATCTCCTTTAGCTAAAAATGTGATGACTAGCCTCTCTTTCGCGGTAATCGCTTCTCCCATGAAAGTGTCGCTTCTTCCAACAATTGATATTATTAATCCGGCCAAGTACTCAAAAGCAGCCAGCGACATCCCAGTGAAGTTTTAACTGTATTTTCAGTAGACTCAAACATCATATGTTGCAATAGTTGCCATAATGTAACCAATTTTCATATAAGTATTTGATCTACCAACGATGTCTTAATCGCTGTCTTTTCGTTCTACAATTTTTTTCGATTTTTGTGTATTACAACAAAAGATTTGATAGCAGTTGATGAAACAGACATTACCGTTTCCTCGATTACCTCCAACTACCAGTCAGAGTTTCTGAGAGGCCGCTCGCAATGCGTAAGCCGCGGGACGCAGCTTCGCAAAGTGCGTACACGGATCAAGCTCTGTACTGGACACTCTAGGATATGCGAGGCAGTCTCGTCCGACCCTCCGCATCTGTTATAACATGAGTCATCAACAATGCCAAGTTGATGAAGATCTCTGTTCAGGAGACAGTGGTCTGTTCGAAGTCCTGACACCAGCTGTATGTCCTTCTCGTCATGGGGGAGGGATTTCAAGTGCTTGAACGAGGATTTCGTGATGTGAAGATTCACCTGCCTCATACAAGGAGCACTGCTTACCTCTGAAATCCACTGGCTGTCCAAAGAATCTCTGAAGATTCCGATCATTGGATCAGAAACTGCTTCTAGGGAGCTCGGTTTGGCCAACTTATTGGCAATGTCATTACCTTTCACGCCAGATAGAGCATGTATTTATACTACCTTAAGTTTGTTCACTCTGGCCAGGGCCTCCCTGTACTTCTAGGCAAGTTCAAAAGGGCGCGGAGCATGCCCAGGGTCATACAGGTCGACCTTATCTGCCGCTGAGAGACCATGCTCCTGATGCACTCAACCAGGTTGTGCTCAATTCATTATCTCGCCGCAGCAAGTCACAGGGGATAAAAAGAGGTGTTGTCGAAGATCCTTCGAAGTCTAAAAATATGCCTTGGGTGCAATGCCCGATACTATTTGGATGAACCCAAAGGCGGTAGAATATTCATCAACAATGATTGAACTATCGAAGATAGAAACAATAATAAAATTTTAAGAGATCATTCGATGTTTGCAAAACTAGATAATAAGCAATGTTTCAATAAGGGTGATAGACTGTGCGTTAATATAGGATATTATACTGCAGAAGATTGAAAACATTACGTACATACAAATACAAAAATTGAAACAAAATCAAGTAGCGCGCCATTAACACCGGCAAAAGGGTAAACGGAGGAACGTATCGCCGCTATCGAGATATCTGCTGATAGTGCTTTTGATACTCCATTAAGAACTATCACATCTCAATATTCTCCTGGAATAATGTATTACGTGCTTGGTCAATTTTGCACTGAATACTTACTACCGAATAGACTTTTATTTCTCGGGCGCCAAATTTTTGATAAGGCTTACTCCCCTCAGAGCACTTCTACTAGAGTCCTCACCACAAAGCGTATCAGAGTGCTATCTATGAATATCCTTGTTCCTAGGGTAGCCCCAGTGAAGTATAACCAAGGCCAGAACGGGCAGAATGACAAATAACAAAATCGTAGATTCTTAAATTACAACTATTCAAGACTTAACTCAATTAAAGATGTAGCAGAAATAACTAAATAAAACGTAAAACTCCCCCATATAGAGTTTATTTGAAATATATACAGTAGGGAATATAATTGGTTGAAATTTGCTGATTTAATAGAGATAATTGCCGAACCTGGAGGGACATAAGTGAGCTCAACCGAAAAGATAAAGGTTACAATAAACTGAATTCTACAAAATGGTGAATCTTGTAAATCTAGGCAACTAAACGGAATCATTCGGTAATAATCCAAGAGCCAGAGGTAAAAAAGTCTCAGAATTAATAAGCCTAGTTTTTTTATAGTTTATTACAGTGGTTGTGTACACAAACATACTGCGGTCAGTCAAGCGGAACTGAGAACAGGTGTCTCAGGTACGCTATCGAAGCTGTCGTACCTGCCGAAGTGATAAAATGAATTTACTAAGGCTGAAAATCGTCTTACAAATTGTATATAGCATATAAATGAAAGTCATGAAAGTCGGTTAGCTGAATAAGGGGACGGAGCTGGTCAGTCGGCGGCAATGTATGTACAAAAAATAAATACTGTGCAATTCGTCGTATAGTTTATTGACATCAATAATTCTTTGGCTGTTTCCAGTTCCAACTTCAGTCCAAATCTTCTATGAACTTGATAAATTCCTCATATTATGTTATCAGTATAAAGTGAAGGAAGGCAGAATAAACAGAACCATCGAAGAAAACTTTACCTGCACATCACAAGAGAAGGCAGATACAAAAAAAATGTCCATGCATGCAACGTCGTGCAAAATTCTAATATTTTAATGAGATGTTCAGATACTGATATACATGTTGTAATGTTAGGAAGTATGGGAAATTTATCAAGTTCATCAAAGATTTAGATCCAAGTTGGAACTGGAAACAGCCAAAGAATTATTGATGTCAATAAATTATACGACGAATTGGCAATTCTTTGTGTTATGCTCTGCCAGGACTACACGCCTTTCAGTGGAGGGCAGTTACGATTTTTTGTGCAATTTCCGCGCTCGTTAACGGGACCCGGCTCAAAATGTTCGTATTGATGGCCCGACCAACACACTGAAAAGTTGAATTACCAAAATGGGTGCCATCCGTTTAATTGGCCAAAAACTGTTTTTTGCGCTTTTTGAGGTACTTTTTTTATTTTTTTTTAAGGTCTTGGAGATTTGGCTCAGACTTGAAATGGATACTCTCTTATTCTGGGTATCAGAGGAACACATTGGTCCAAGGTTTTTGAAAATCGGTTCATGCCCCCTCTCACAATATAAATATATATACATGTATTTCAGGAAAAAATTCAAATTGATCTGTAAGAGCCAATAATTGATCAATTCAGCTCAAAATTTAGATGAAGGTAACCCTATTCAAAAATAAAAAAATGGTTTTAAGTTTGTTCGATAATCTCTGATGGTTTTCCCTAAAACTCAATTTTAGTCCATTTTTTCCGAAAAATTCAAATCCAAATATCTTTTGTCATTTTGGGGTTATCGAGATCTACTTGATCTCAAATTAAAGCTATTTGTATGTTGTTCAACTTACGGACGTCATTCATCCATTTCCAAAATTTGGACTA
Source organism: Endomychus coccineus (assembly GCA_958510875.1). Lineage (NCBI taxonomy): Eukaryota > Metazoa > Arthropoda > Insecta > Coleoptera > Endomychidae > Endomychus > Endomychus coccineus. The sequence continues at coordinate 124,582,743 of OY294068.1, read as the reverse complement.
CTTTTTGAACATTTATTGTTATTACATATTTTGGATATGATTTATGATTTTTATGACGCCACTACGCTTATATTTGCATATAAATACATAAACATACTTATATTTATGCATATTAAATACAAACATATATTAATATACATAGGTTATGTATAGCTGTCCAATGGACCCATGTCTATCGTATCTGGACTACCCAATTTTTTACTAAAATGATCATGCGACTAATGAATTCCGAAGCAAAATGATATTTTAAACAACTTTAATTGCATATTATTTGAGAAAAAAATAAAAAGTTTAAGTTTGAAAGAAAAACAATTTTTTTGGAATTTTTGGTGATTTATTATATTTTAGCATACATATATGAATGAAAATACTTAAATGTATATCTATATATTATTGTTACCTATACTACAGTACATTCATGTTTGAATAATAGGTGCATTATATGTGTATTTATTAGTATATTATAAAATCAGACTGCTCTTTTTTTTATTATTAAGAAACCACATCCTGATGAAATGATAATGATAATGATGATAATAAAGATAACAACAATAGAAATAACATTAATAATAATCATAATAGTAATGATAATAATAATGATGGTGAAAATAAATGTTAGATTATCTTTATAGTAACCCAGAAAGGGGTTTACTCTTGCTCGTATTTAACTCAAAGTTTTTTTTATTATATATAGTATGATGATAATGTGTGTGCTTAAAATGTAGTATAACAGTTTGAGTGGTTGAAGGGAATGTTTTGTTGTTAAAGAATTAAAAGTGGGCAAAACATCTGTCTTATATGAATAAGATAATTTTTTTTCAAGACCCGCATATAAATAATAAAAATATGCAATAAAAGTTGTTTAAAATATCATTTTGCTTCGGAATTCATTAGTCGCATGTCCATTTTAGTAAAAAATTGGGGAGTCCAAATCCGATAGACATGGGTCCATTGGACACCTATACATAACCTATGTATATTATTATATATTTGTATTTAATATGCATAAATATAAGTATGTATATGTATTTATATACAAATATAAGCGTATTGGCGCGATAAAAATTATAAATCATATCCAAAATATACAATAACAATAAATGTTCAACAATTAGTCCAAATTTTGCAAATGAATGAATGACGCCCATAAGTTGAACAACATACAAATAGGTTTCATTTGAGACCAAGTAGATCTCGATAACCCCAAAATGACAAAAGATATTTGGATTTGAATTTTTCGAAAAAAATGGACTAAAATTGAGTTTTAGGGAAAACCATCAAAGATTTTCGACCAAACTATTTTTTTATTTTTGGAAAGAGTTACCTTCACCTAAATTTTCAGCTGAATTAATTAATTATTGGCTCTTGCAGATCAATTTGAATTTTTTCCTAAAATGCGTGTATATATATATATTTATATTGTGAGAGGGGCCATGAACCGATTCCCAAAAACCTTGAACCAATGGGTTCCTCTGACACCCAGAATAAAATGATATCTATCTCAAACCTGAGCCAAATCTCTAAGGCCTTCAAAAAAAATAAAACAAGAAAGACCTCTCAAAAAGGGCAAAAAACAGTTTTTGGCCAATAAAACTGGGTGGCACCCATTTTGGTAATTCAACTTTTAAGTATGTTGTTTGGGCCATCAATACGAACATTTTGAGCCGGGTCCCGTTAACGAGCGCGAAAATTGCACAAAAAATAATAACTGCCCTCCACTATTTACTGGGTTCGATTTCAACCCAACATTTTACAGGAAAGGTAAAAAAGGCCTTCGCCGATCTCGGGTACATAAGCGACAACAACAGGAGTGACGTGTTCGGGAAAATACAACAATTTGTTTGCCACTTATATGTCATGAACAAATCAAAATCAGTGAACGAGGCATGATTTGTTTTGTTTTCAAAAACGTTCAAGTATCGTCAATGATTCTCTCAAAATTAAAAGCAACAAATATTGATGGGTCGAGTATTCCACCATATAGTTTTTTAAGAGCGAGCTACATTGCAAACAATTGGCGCAATGCTTATCGAAAAGTCACGACAGAAATTTCTCCAATCGATCACGAGTGGAAAATATTCGAGAACAAATATGATTTTGATTGGTTCAAGTGCGATATTGGTCAACGATGTCGTCCTTCAACCTCCACAGGAAAATTCAGGTTTGCAAATAATATTGCTATATTGATTTTTCAAATTCCCAATCAGAAACTACAGAGTTTGAAACTTCTAATCATGAGATCGAACTGGGGAAACGAATTTGATGATTCGGAGGAAGAATTTAATAATGAGTGAATTATTCAAATATTATTTGTAATGGATCTTCTGTGCATATATAATGAATTTTCAATATTATCAAATTATAATTAATAACTAGCCTATTCAATCTAGTTCGCTACAAAATAATAAAGAAAATGCAAGCGGCCACCTGCGACGCCGAGTGCGAAATTCTTATTCCTATTTTTGGTGACTGACGGACGTTTTCCCACAAAATTGATGAATGACTATTCTGTCTACGTTTGATATAATATTTAATATTCTCACAAAAGTTTTGAAGTGTAGTAAACGAATTGCATAATATTTATTTTTTTGTACATACATTTCGGCCGACTACGTTCAGCTACGTTCCCATATTCAGCTGACTGACTCTCATATCATTCATTAATATGCAATATACAATTTGTTTTCAGTCTTATTGGATTCATTTTATTACCTCGGCAGGAACAACAGCTTCGATAGCGTACCTGAGACACCTGTTCTCAGTTTCGCTTGACTTACCGCAGTATGTTTGTGCACACAACAACTGTAAAGAACTATAGAACAACTAGACTTAGTAAATTCAGAGACTTTTTTTGGCTCTGGCTCTTCGTCTATGATGAGGGTAGATAGCCTACACACTAAACAGCATATTAATCAGTGTATTAACACGCTTTTTAATCTGCTCCAGGTATCTGAGACCAACCCCGCGACATACCGGAAGTTACCTTGTTAGCAGTATCACATACGATTCGATTTGTTCCACTCTGTCTAGACTTATACTAGATTTCTTCGAAATGAAATAATTGTAACCTGATGTCAACCCACACTACAAACAGGGTACTTTCATCCTCCTTCCAGGCCCAGTTCCTACTTCTGTGTAATAGCACAGTGAGCAGACACTGACGCCAAGTTATCAAAAATACTCCCACCTGGTTCCGGGTAATAGCACAGTGGGCAAATGGAAGCATTCCAATCCATTTCAAACATTCGCTTTCCACTTTTTATATGTTCCTCGCCAGTGGACTGGTTACTCCAGCAATTCCATGAGTTGTGTTTTTTTCTTATAGCCTGGTCAATAGTTCTCAATAACGCAACTTTTCCGATCAACACATCGTGCAAATGATCCTCCAGTGAATCCTTCCGGAAAGGCAGATACTTGTATGTAGTTTTTACACATAATATTTATAAAAGTTTGAAACGTCAACTTCGAACGATACTCGCTTTTATGACAAAGTTTATTGAAACGAATGCATATCTCCCTATACTATATACTTTTCGTTTATTGAAATAATTATAATCATACGGAATTATCAAGCTACTCTTATTTCATGCGCGTATCTGAAATGATCATTATTATTATTATCCATCATACGCGATTCCAATTTGATAGAATAAGTTATTCATATGAAAGCTTCATCAATATTTGTGTTTTCTATCTGACCAGAAACGAATAATCATTTGAAATTTGGAGATTCGTTACATCACGCCCTTCTTTCGGTTGAAAGTGGAAGAAAACAATTCTCATCGACAATTCACAGAAAAAAGCTAATACAAAAAAAGGATATCCTAGCTTGAAATGAAACTCTTCTTTAATTCATCGGAAAACTTCGTGAAATGAAACTTATTAATTTTTCAAAAGTAATTTTCTTTAACTAATCATCTCTTCAATATAGGTAAAAAAAACTTCTAGAATCATCCTCGTTGATAAACACACATTCTGCAACGAGTGCACCTTGGTTTTGGTGGTACTACAATAGTCAGTGTGTAGCCGCCATGGACATATACATATGGACTGCGCGTGGCAATGATAAGCGCGGGTAGTGCCGGCGTGAGAGAGGGGAAAACGAAGAGGACTAATACTGTCTTTATCTATCGGCTCGGGACGTAAACATACTAGCTACAGTCATGTTGCATTTCTATGGCAACGCATCGGCCAATAGAAACGCGATAGATGAAGTAGATAAAGACATTATTAGTCCTCTTCGTTTTCCCCTCTCTCACGCCGGCACTACCCGCGCTTATCATTGCCACGCGCAATCCATATGTATATGTCGATGGTACCCGCTCACTAGTTTCCCTCTAGCAACGTCATATGGTGGTCGGTAGCTGAGTATTTGTTTCTTCCAACTGCTTTGTATTGGTCTTCTTCGGGGATTTGAAGTTAGGGCAACTGCAATTGTTTGACATGACCCCTACCATACTCCATTACGAACTAAAATGCCGAGTTTTCTGGGTGCAGTTATCTCGTGTCGTGTTTCCTGATTTACTGTAACATTAGGGAAATTAAACGGTTTCATATCCTGAACAAGTTTCACTTGCTTGCCATCTTTGCGTTTCAGGTCGTAAGTGACCAGAGAAACCACTTTATCAATGATAGGCGGACCGACATATTTCGGAGCTAGCTTGGTGGCAAAATGACGAAAACTAGAAGACAAATAATGTACAACCTTCATGACTATCATAAGTCAGAGTGAGGAGGTGTTTAATTCCGAACTCCTTCAGAAGATTCTTGAGAATCCTACTTACATCGTGAGTCTTATTGTCCCTGATTATGGTTTCCTTACAACCAAAACGTGTTATGATTTTCTTGTAGAGGCCTGGGTCACAGCTTGTGCGGTAGCTTTCCTTGACGGCTTACACTGTACCCATTTTGTAAATCGATCTTGCATGAATGATATTGTTTCTCATGGTGGATCTTGGTAATGGTCCTACCAAATCGGTGCTTACACATTTTCACGGGACCTGGTACACGGTCGGCTGCATCGATTCAGGCGTTTGCTATTGAGACACTTTGTATGCAGTGCCAGCATACATCCCCGCAAGTACTTAGCTATTTCGCGAAGCAGTCCGTGCAAATTATACTTGTGGGATATTCGCACAATCGTCTTGGCAATACCTGAATGTCCTGTACTTAGATGGGGTCATGATTTTCTTTCAGGACGTCTATTCGGATTGGTTTGGGACCCATAGCTTCCACGGATCTCGCATTTCCAGTTCGGACAAATCATTTGAGTCCCCGAATTGACGGTACAAACGATTACCTCGTATACAATAATCCGGGTAGACTTCTGAACTGTTTTCAGCTTCTGGTTTTTTGGAATTGTACCAGTAACAATTTATGCGGTCATTCAGTACGTATAACTCGTGTATTCTCTTCGCCTCTTCATGTTCGGCAGCGGACCGCGTGATCGAGCGTTAGCTACACAATTCAACACTATTTCCGGCATTTAATTTTAAAGTCGTATTGTTGCAGGAAGATGCTCCACCGAGCCAATTTTCTACTTGGACCCTGAACTGAATGCAGCTATTTCATTGACTGGTGGTCGCTCAATACGGTGAACCTATATCAGTCTTTGAAGTGTTCCCTATGAAAACAATATCTTTCACAACTAACTCGATGATTCTGGAGCGAATGGCACAAACTGGTCTGAAAGCTACGCAATTCAAGGGTTGACGATTAGTCATACTTCCGAGACTTTAATTTGCTGGCTTTGGAGTGTTTTCCATGAAAAACAAATTTTTTCAAACTAATATGATGATTTTGAAGCGAATGCCGCAAGTCGATATCTTTTCCGGATTAATTCTTTTAGGCTGCTGTTAATGTACGGCTAAGATAGGCAATAACCCTCTCGGCTCCTTCAATATTTTGAATCAACTGTGCAGCAGTTCTCACATCAGCATCATTTCGCAATATGAACAGATTGTTAAAATCGGGGCAAGCCAACACCGAGGCACTGGTCAACATTTGTTTCAATTTGTCGAACGCGTCTTGCTGTTCTTCTCCCCATCTATAACGGCGATGCTTTCTCAATAAGAGATGGTCAACGAACTGATAATTTTCCAGAACGACGATATGAAATGGCGGTACCAGGAAGCTATTCCCAAAAAATGACGGAATGCCCTCACTGTGAACGGAATCAGTTTGATAGCTTTCATCTTTCCAGGGTCGGTACCGATACTCTTCGCAGTCACCATATCTTCCATATATTTTATGAAGTGCGGCTGAATTTATCTTCAGTTTAGTTTTCCTTGATCAGTAGAAAACCTGTCTCAAATTTGTGAGATAGGCATCTTTTAAAGATACTTTGTTTATCACCCGCATTGCAAAATCTCGGTTTGCCAGCTTTCGTTTTCACCACCACAAGGGGTGAACTCCACGGACTACTCGACGATTCGATAATAACTTCTAGATACATTCGGTCTACCTCTTTGTTGATGATTGCCTACATCCTCGGATTCTGCGGCCTGTAATGCTGCTTTAACGGATATGTCTTCCTTAATTTTGATTCGTGTTGAACCAGCGGACGTGATTCCTTGAATTTCTTCAAACTAGAGACCACAATCCAAGCAAGTCGGCTCAGCGATATTCGGTATCCCTGACCTGATAGGCGATTGATGTGACACAGGCGATGTCCATATTATTCATGATCGGACTTGGCATTTGTGCCCTCACTGGCAGCGGCAATTCCTTTTTTTGCATAAGTCTCTGTTCAGCTTGCGAAATAATTGGCTTGTAGCGTCAACGATGGCACGTCGTTAACGGTCCCTTGTCGGATAAATAACCCATACTCTGGCAACAAGTCGGTGTAACCAGAACAATTCATGTTCTGCGGTTATTGCACTATGTCTCCTGATCATTGTGTGCATATGAACAACATATACGGCGGTTTCATTTACTCTATGATTCCGGCTACTGATTTGAACCTCCAAATGTATATGGTTATTGATATCCATGGAAAACGATGTGAAGTATCTCTGGAAATTGGGGAACGTAGTTCAGCGGCTACGGTTATTCCGATACCGTAATAGTGCGGTTCCTTCCAAAACGTCCGGTAATGATAACACAATGATTCTTTCAAAGCATTCAACTTCACGGCTAGCTCGTTTCATCTTCCCAGGAACGTAGCGCGATTTGAGGTTCCATTAATTGTATGTGTTACTGATGCAACATCGGAACACTACCCGGAGCTGGATAATTATATCTGGTAACTTGCTGTAGAGGGTAAACCGGAATATTGTACCCTTGCTAGAGAAGAGGAACTGGTATGCTGTACACAGGTACCTGTGGAATGGTAGGTACTTGCATAGTATTTGATAATTGCGGAAGATTCGGTACTTCCGAAATGGTCGGTGCTTGCATGAACGGCGGTCTCACATTGGTGGTCGGGGTTCTAGTTTAAATAATTCATTGAATTCATGGAAAAATAGTGCGTAGTCTGTATCGGTGGTGATGTTTGTGAATGTAACCGTATTTGTGTTAGATGTGGCTGTCCAATATGACGGCTGCACTTTGGGAGTGCTACGTATCGGCGGTCTTGATGCAACACCTGCGGAACAGAATGTAGGTATTGTGCTCAAAGCAGCCTCTGTTGCCATTACTTTGATCACTACGGCCTTGGTGCTAGTTATTATTTCTAACAATCTATGATAAGGGGTTTCCCTTACGCATCCCCTGCGTAATTCTTCCGCTGATCCCCGAGTGTTTATACTATAATTTGAGAGCATTCATTGAAGTTGCTCCTTTGTTGTGTAATTTTTCTTTTTATCGTATATCTCGATCTTAATTACCTAAATAACCCGTGCTGCTGAGGAGAGGTGGTTCGCCAACTTCAAAATACACTGTTCTGTGTCTTGGAGTTCAATATGAATTACCATAAAAGATCATATGAGCACCAGTCGGTTTTGTATTATTACTTTTGTTCAATTACTCTCAACAATGCTTGGATGAACGAACAAATAAGTTGAAAGGTTGTAATAGGTGAATAATTGAAACACTACCGTAACAAAATAATGGTAGGAGGTTGTATTAAACATGAAGAATTACAGAATTCCTGACAGCAAAATGTAACTAATCTGGATTCGGTTGTTTAACAAGTTAAATAAATTTCAAAACTTATCTCTAGCTTTTCTCACCAACTCGACTTATGAATCTTAGAACCACAATTAGAACAATGTTTATAACATGTTACCTAGTTCAACTCTCTGTTATAACCTATACCTGGATCCCTGGATGGTTCATGTTCGACGCAGTTTGTGCTGCATACTACTTGTTACAATTTCCATATTGGATAAGTATTATTTCCGCAACTTCCAGAATAACTGATGTCCAATAAAAAAACAAGAAAGGGAAAACCCTAAAAATAATATACAAACATAAGTACAACTGTTCAATACAGGGTAACTAACCTAACTCGTTATCAAACAATTCACAAGTATAGTCACTTCTAGTTCTCTTGGAAATTACGTACCCTTGTAGAAGTAGAATATACATACATTGTACATAAGAGTGATCGATACAACAAGAATAAACCTAATAATACTCCTAATATCTACAATATTGAGGTAACATCACAGTGTGCAAATGGAGACAGAATTTCACAATTCATGTATACCTGACACCATACAGATATTCACAATAAAATTCTAAAATATGTTGTCACCTTACGGAATAGACAGAGTTAGGAAAAATGTGCTTTACAATATATGAAAATTTAGTTACTGACCTCTGATTTCATCTTGACACAGGCACCAGCAACCGACACAGAACGGTTCACGTTACACAAAAAACAAAGGATGTACTGATAATTCTCATCTACTTTCGGTTACTATAGTCTTCAAACGGTTCGGATTCACTTCAATAACAGATCGGATTCATACCAAAGTAAGATAATCAATATAAGAGAGCTCGGGAGTTAGACTAGGTCCATTTTCATAAGTTCCCAGCCGGTAATCACCTCACCAATACCATGTACAGTGTTTTTTTCTTATAGCCTGCTCAATAGTTTTCAATGACGCTACTTTTTATATCGAAAAATTGCGCGAATGATCCTCCAGTAATTCCTTCTAGCGAGGTATAAACTGTTATCAGCGATAATCTACTTGTATGTAGTTTCAACACATATGGTTGCTAAAAGCTTAGAAGTTACTACGAACGATACTTGTTTTTATGACAAAGTTTATCGAAACGAATGCAAATCTTCCTATACCATATACTTTTCATTTCTTAGAATAATTATAATTATCCGGAATTATTGACCTATTTTAATTTCATGCGCGTTTCTGAAATGATCATTCTTGGAACACTCATCCGGAATTGCGGGAATGATCCTCCGGTAATTCCTTCTAGCGAGGTATAAACTATTATTAGCCATAATCTACTTGTATGTAGTTTAAACACATAAGGTTGCTGAAAGCTTAGAAGTTACTTCGAATGATACTCGCTTTTGTGACAAAGCTCATCGAAACGAATGCATATCTCCCTATACTATATACTTTTCATTTATTAGAATAATTATAATTATCCGGAATTATTGACCTAGGGACTTTAATTTCATGCGCGTTTCTGAAATCATCATTCTTGGAACACTTATCCGGAATTGCGTAGTTATAATTCATTATTCGCGATTACGATTGAAAAGAATAAGTTATTCATATAAATCCTTGATCAATATTTGTGTTGTCTACCTGATCAAAACTAAATAATTATTTGAAATTCTGAGCTCCGTTACAAATGTAAGTGAACAAAAATAACGTAAGCAAAATCAACTTAAGAAATGTAAAATTTAATATTACACTCACTAATCTGATGAATCTGATCTAATATAACAACTATATCAAATTGAATTACGTATAATCTTAGATATCCTAAATATGTACTATTATTACTTCAATTATAAAATCAGTTGTATAAGGAACACATTTTTTCAGTATTGCATAATATATTAATATGCGTATTGTATATTTCATACAATTCTAGAGTACAACATACTATGGACCAGTTTATGAGACACTATTCAAAGGGAAACATAATAAAAGAAATTGTGGAAACAGGGAATGAAGCAAATTAAGTCGCATAAATAAATAAAACATACCTTCAAAATAATTGACAATAATATAAGGAACATAGACGACTCTAAAATATTAGCCAATTTGATTCTGAATTTGATTGCGTGGTATTTTATCAGAAATTATTGAAATGAAATATGCAAACCTTTCACAGTTTGGAGGTTATCAGATGATATACTATACGATGAAAATAAGTTAAACAGGAATGACAGAGATATACTATAAAAGAGTTTTGGAGTCGGTTTGTTGTCTTCTCCAAACCTGGGGAACAGTATTCTCAGATACTGTTTAATAATTGAAGTTTTGTGTTGTTGTAGAAATGGTATATTATACAGTGACACGAACTTCCAAATATGTATATTTAACAAACTAACACAAACAAGAATACACTGGTGAAAAATGAGTTATAAGTATATCGAGAAGGGTAGACTGTGTATTATGATATCGAGGGCGAGCGTGTGAATACAGAATGAACTTTTTGATTCCAACACTTATTCTCTCAATGCCAATGTCTCAAGTGGGTAGTGGGACAACAAATAAAATAACATCTTGTCGAACAGACAGGGTTAGATTAGGCAATGGATTTTTAGAAATAGTCTGTCGACCCTTCTCGGTATTCTAAATTCGTAACTTGCCTATCATAAATTATAATGAGGGCACAGTTTTTATGAGTAGGTACCAATTTGAACAAGTATTAATACCCTGCGTCTAACGGTTTTACAGCTGATAGAAAAACTAATATTACAATTGTTGGGTTTCACAACATGCGTTGATTTGACAAAATTAAATCAATAAAGGTTAACGGTAAAATTGCAATAAGAAATTAACAATAAAGTAATCATACATATATAAAATAAATACATTATAGACATGTCAGAAGAATATTATAAGTAGGCAATAAGTACATAGTTTAAATATGAGAATGGGGTAAATAGAGTAAAGTATGTATACGTTGAACAAGTTACAAGGTTATATTTACAATGTTTGAGGTAACTTCTGCGTTGTGTAGACGTCCGCCCACACATAAAAAACTTTGCTTGTCTATAAAGGGGGTTAGAGATAACATATTTTTATTAGAAATAGGTTTATTTGCAGTAAGTTCGGTTATTTCCTTTGAAAATTGTTGCCGCTGCAAATTTTCAATTATCAAGTTATGTGCAATATTTACATGTTCCGTGGTTAGTAGTTCATTTATGGGATTAGTTCTGTTTTTACAATTATGGATGAATTGTTGACAATATGCGACCGTATGTAATAACCTTGAGAATTTCGAATACTTGAGAAACATGGTATGCCAAAAGGTATCTAAAATACTGATACTAGGAGTTGTAATATTTAGGGAAATATTTCTTTCTTCGGGTAAATGCGATAAATTAGGTTCTTGATCATATTTTGAAAGATCTAAATTAGGGGTTTGTAAGAATGTTGTTCCATGCCACCATAATTCCGAATGTAATATTTCTCGGGCTAGCAGACCACGCGACAATAGATCGGCAGCATTATCTGCCGATTTCACATGACGCCACTGGTAATTCGATGTCAATTCTTGAATTTGTGCAACCCTGTTTGACACAAATATCGACCAACGAGATGGGTGAGCTTTTATCCAACATAAGGCAATTTTTGAATCCGTCCAAAGGTCTGGGTAAAACGTTCTGAAATATACACATGCTGCATATGCCTTCATGCTACTATCAGAAAATCCATGAATTTCAATATGTATTAGTTTTTTATTAAGAAATAAACAGCGTGGTATTCGTACATCACGAAGTCGGGGTAAATTTGTTATAAATTGTTTTCATTCCTCTAGAAGGGAATTTTCTAGGGGTTGATCCCACTGAATTTTATTTTGCATGAACAATTTCCCTACTACAATTATAGGACCTATCAGACCTAGCGGATCATACATTTGGGCTATAATGCTCAATGCCTTTCTTTTTGTTATACATTCATCGACAGCAACATGTGGGATAGATATGAGAAATGAGTCTGGAATTGTGGATCTCAAGTTAAGCCTAGCACTTTATTCAAGGTGTTTTCTATATTTATAGAATAATCAACCAAAAAATCAAAAAAGATGTTTGATATAAAATAGGATCTCCAAATTTGCAATTTAAAATCATTTTTGATCATAGGACTATTTGATAAAGAGATTTTTTTATCTTTTACATTAATTTGATTTAAAATTCTTTGAGAGTTTGAACACCATTTATGCAATTCAAATCCTGCTGATCCGAGAAGTTGAGTTAATTGGTAATAAGCAGTCTCTAATTCTGCCTCAGTATTTGTGCCGCACAAAATATCATCGACATAAGTTTGATTAAGTAGTGCATCAGCAACTAAAGGATACTGACTACCTATAGTTGGGGCGAGTTCTTCTAAAACACGTGTTGCTAAAAATGGGGCATAATTTGTACCGTATGTCACGGTTGAGAGCTCTATACATTTTATAGATTCGACAGTATTTTCTCTCCACAAAATGTTTTGTAAGAATGTTTGTGTGGGATTAATTCTTATTTGCCTATACATTTTTTCAATGTCTACAATAATAACATATTTGAATTGCCTAAACCTACACAATATATCGAATAAATCGGGCTGAACTGTGTACCCCTTCAAAGTAATGTCATTCAACGAATAATTTGAGGATGATTTTGCACTTGCAGCGTAAACTACTCTCAGTCGAGTTGTACAACTATTCTCTCTGATAACGCAATGATGGGGTGAAAAATATTTATTTTCAAATAGCGAATTTTGAAAATTTAAGGGAATGTACCGTGCATGATTGAGGGATACATATTCGTCGAAAAATTTTTTGTATTCGTAAAATAGATTGGGTTCCTTTTGGAAACGTTTTTCTAAATTTGAAAATCTTCTTTTGGCGATGTGAAATGAATCGCCAAGTTTTAAGTGTTCGGTAGGAGATTTTAGCGGTATATTTACTTGGAAACCACCATTTTTTGAGACCTTGGTGCTTTGTTGAAATATTTTCTCTGCGAGCTCATCTTCCTCTGATCTACGTAATTCTAAGTGTACCTCTTTGAGTTCCCAAAATGTAGGAAGAAATTTATCCAGGGTTTCATTGAAATCCATCTCATTTTTATTATTTTGAGATAAAAACGACACATTTTTTTGTGAATTTAAATTTGGGGTAGGGATATTAATTGCAATGATCCAACCCAATTGAGTATTTAGAAGAAGAGGCAATTTATTTCCTAATTTATGCATACCCGAAGTGATTATGTCAAAGTAAAAATCTGCTCGGATGAGTATATCTATATCTGAGGGTCTGAAAAACTCAGCAGACCCTAAGGTGATATAATCAGGAATTTTCAGTTTTTCAATAGTGAGTGATATTAGGTAAAACGGCACATTGTGGTTTCAAACTATTTTTATAAACATTCGAGTGAATGACTAAATTGGCTAATTTATTAATTTATGTTGAAGTTTGTGTGATGCCTGTAATGTGTAAATTCGTATTTGATATTTCGGATTTAACTTTAGATAATAGACTCTCCGTTATAAATGTGTTTTGACTACCTGAATCGAGAAGGGCTCTTGCCTGTATAGGTACACCCTGTTTTGTATACACGGTGACTATTATTACGGTAGCTAATAAGACGTGATTTTCTTCTCAAGAAAGAGCAGATAAAGTAGAGCTATTTTGAAGTATTTCAAGTGAATTGATACATATTTCAGGAAATTTTGACGTCCCTTCCTGGTGATCGTTGTTTCTACGAGTTTGTTGAATTCGGTTTCGGAACATAATGTTATTTCCTGAGGGACCTGGCTGAGAACGTGGACCTGGCTGAAAACGCGTTTCCTCATTATTGTTGTTTCGGTCATTATGACCAATAGATCGATAGGCTTGAGAGCTAGTGCCAGCTTGATAATGATTACCAATGTGTAAAAGTGTGGGATGTTTTTTATTACAAACGAATCAGCCTTGTGATGTGCAATTTGCGATTGAGTGTCTATCTCTCAGACAGTTCGAGCATATTTTCTTTGACCTAATGAACGTATATTTTTCGGAATTGACAAGCATAAATTTTATGATTTGTACTATTACAATAATTACATTGTTTTTCAGTTCTTACAAACGATGAATTCGGCATATTGCTAGTTTGAAAGGAGGTTTTGTTATTTGACTTGTAATGGAATTTTTTCTTGTTTACTTTCAACAGGGTTTAAATCTTCTAGCTTTTCACACCTTTCTACTAGAATTTCGTGAAACTCATTTAATGTAGGTAAGTTTTTTCGATTTCGAGTATCCTGATATTCTTTTTTAGAGCTAAAATCTAATTTTTTTGTTAGGATATTGACCAAAATCAAATCCCAATGTTGTATAGGACATTTCAAGTTTTTTAGGGCTTCCGTATGTTTTTGAATATTAGATAAGAAGTCTCTGAAAGTTTGACCACGAGGTTTTTGTAAATTAGGTGAATCTATTATAACGTTTAAGTGAGAGTTAATTATTCCTAACGTGTTATCAAATTTTTTTTCTAAAACGTCGTTAGCAATATCAAAGTTTTCGTTCGTTATTTCGAGTGAATCAATTAATGAAAACGGTTCACCTTTTAAGTAGCTCTTCAAATATATAAATTTCTGTACATTTGTTAGATTTGTATCATCTTTAATGAGTGATGTAAATAATTGATAAAATGATTTCCATTCATGTAGTTCTCCATGAAACGTCGGAAAAGATATTTCAGGGAGACTAACTAACTGCAGTTGTTTTAAAAGCGTTTCCATTAACTGTAATTGACTTTGAATTGGTAGAAATGGATGATTGCGAGCTGGTTAAAGTTTGAATTTTTCTTTGTAATCGTGACAGAGTGTCATAGAAATTTGTTTCTATCATATCCCTATCTTCCACATCAAGTCCGTCCATATCTAAGTCTTGAATTTTAGAATAGTTATCAAATATGTTATGTAAATTAGTTTCACGCGTAGTTAGTTGTAATACCTCTACTTCATTATCTAAATTATTAGTTATCCAGTTAGCGATACGCGTAAGAGAGGATTTGATGTGTTTACGACCATTTTTTAACTCATCCATTTCAACCACACTCACAAAAATAAATGCACAGATATAAAATAGATTCAATTTCAGATATACAAGTTTCAGTTACTTCATATATTATTATAGTGTAAATTTAATAAATGATAAATTTATTGCGAGATAGTGTATTACTGTTATTTAGATACCTTGACCGGGGTACTTCTTCTCAACAAGCGGTTTCCAGTTGTCACTGCTGAAATGGACTTCAACTTGAGGATACTCTTCTGGCTGTGGCAGAATTCAATTTTGGGAAGGGGCTTCTGGCTCTGGCAGAATTCAATCTCGGGAACGGGCTTCTGGCTATGCAGATTTCAATCCTCAGGAACGGGTCACGTGGTTCTACAGGAAATCGGTCGAGAACACTCCTGCAGGCGTCAGATAACTATCACTTCGGGATGTTCACTTTATGATTGTTTTATTTTTCACTTCTACACAGAGTTATTTATTTTTGGCCCAATCCGGCTCGAAGGACCATGTTATGGAGTCGGTTGGTTTTCTTCTCCAAACCTGGGGAACAGTATTCTCAGATACTGTTTAATAATTGAAGTTTTGTTTTGGTGTAGAAATGGTATATCATAAAGTGACACGAACTTCCAAATATATATATTTAACAAACTAACACAAACAATAATACACTGGTGAAAAATGAGTTATAAGAATATCGAGAAGGGTAGACTGTGTAATAGGATATCGAGGGCGAGCGTGTGAATACAGAATGAATTTTTTGGTTCCAACACTTATTCTCTCAATGCTGATGGCTCAAGTGGGTAGTGGGACAACAAATAAAATAACATCTTGTCGAACTGACAGGGTGAGATTAAGCAATGGATTTTTAGAAATAGTCTGTCGATCCTTCTCGGTATTCTGAATTCGTAACTTGCCTATCATAAATTATAATGAGGGCACAGTTTTTATGAGTAGGTACCAATTTGAACAAGTATTGATACCCTGCGTCTAACGGTCTTACAGCTTATAGAAAAACTAATATTACAATTGTTGGGTTTCACAACACTATGGATACACTATAGCACTATAAATAAGTAATATAATAAGATTCTTGACCCAGTATGAATTATATAAAAAATTCTCGGGAATTAGGTCACATTAACACTCTGTTATAAATGTTCGTCTTTACGTACGTTTCGGTCTCACGACCATCATCAGAAGACTTATTTTGTTAAAAAGGGGTTAACTAAAACTAATTAGCACAAGCGTCCATATCGCACAATCTTCAATCAAAAAGCTCACACCGTCGAAACGAACAGAACCACGAATAATCGAAAATTGTATCGTTAATATTAAAGTATAGCATGATTGGAATGTTTTAAATGAGTAGGATATTGATTCTGCAACACAGATTCAATCGTGAATGAAATGAATAGAAATCGCAAGGAAGTTAGATATCAATATCAAAAATTTTGTCAATGATAATATACTAAAAAAATACATCACAATTAGCTGTTCTATCGCACAAGGTACAGTTCTAAGTTTCATATAATTCAATATATATTCAAACAGCATCAACAATGAAACATAACAAAGAATGGGTTACTGCAGATCCAATTAAAGCTATTAATCACCGAGATGAATTGCACATAATATAAAAAGGTATACTAATAATATTATACCAAAAGAATACCTCATAATCAGCTGTTGTGTTCCACAAGGTACAGTTCTGAGTCTAATATTATTTAATATGAATTCAAACAGCATTTTCAGTGTACCCACCTGCGGATATGTCATTTGTTATACCGATAATACAGTCATCTTATACAAAGTAATTGGCAGAGCTTGAAATAAAAGTAGAAAAAGATTCCTTCAACTTTCAAAATTACTTTAATAATAAGTCTACTATTCAAGATACTTTAATAATATATTATTGACAATAACTCTCGATGAAACTGATATGTACCTTTCTCTGCTTCGATGGTAAGACAGCCTTCTTTTTAACTTTAAACTATGGAAAAAACATATAAACAATACCGTTCAAAAAGTACGAGGGTTAAGCCTAAATTAAAAATTTTTGGCAATTATTTATATCACAATCATTCTAAAAATACTTTACTACGGACTTGTAGAATCACAAATATCAAATGGGCTATTGCATGGGAAATAATATAATGCATCCATTCGTCATTTTAGACATTCGACTAATTGTCTTCCTCCTAACAGCCGTTATACATTTGAAATACAAGCATCAAATAACTCTAACTATTTCGTCAGAAATTAAAGAAATTTAAGAGTACAGACACCGAAAATGAATACCTCACTCGCTCAAGTATATATTTGGGTTTAAAAATATACAATTTCCTTCCTGAATATATAAAAATAAATAATAAACAAGAAACTCATCATTCAATAAAAAAATGTTATACTAGAAACTCCAAGGTTGCACATTCATCGTATAATCGCCCCAAAGTGATTGAAGAATAAAAACATTATTATTCCTAATTTTTCTGTTTTTCATGTGATATTTCATCATCATCACATCACTTTGTCAATTTATTTTACAACGTCTATAGGTATAGGTTTTCAGATTTAGTTACAATAAATCATCATCATTATTACCACTGATTTTTTGGACTGAAACAATTGCAACCAGAAATCATATTAGGTTTAGATATCTGTATAGTAGTCTGAAATGAAGCAATATCAAATAAAGAATGGACAGACAGAAAAACGTCATGGAACTACTTGTGAAATTTTCAGGAAACCACAAGGACAAAATGTATTTGACTAATAAACTATGAAGAGGTCCAAACTGTGGTTACACTTAACACTTTAAATAAGAAATCGTCACCCTTATTCATTAAAAATACTGTTGAAATAATGGTGAAAAAACAGCGTTAGCAGAACATGTTTTAAATACAGGTCACACCATTTCTGAAGAAAGTTTATCTCTCTTAAAACATAGTACGGTCAAATTTCTAGCACTTTATTATATTTCGAATCATTTCCAGCTGAGGGTAACCCCTTGTTACCATTATACCCCAAATAGTATTCAAACAGGCACATTTTGATTTCTAATTTAATGTACTCTGATGAAGTCTACTTGGTAGTAATATTTTAGTGGATAGGTATGATTATTCCATATTTATAAAGGTGGTGGATTGTCAACAACATGCATCATGAGGGGGCATGTGAGTGATATTTGATTCAATCGGTATCAAGAAACACGGTATTACATGAATTTGTAGAATAAATGTAGGAATTTGTAAAAGTGCGTTTTAGATTTGAAACATTCGGAAAATTATCAGATGTTAATCAATAGTAATATAGTATTATAAATCAAGTCTTTTATTTTAAATATTCCGAACATTGAGATTTTTCAGTTTGCAGGAATAACGTCATAATTTCAAAACTTAATATCAAATTGTACCACATTGTTATTTAATCATACTGCCTTAAAGTACTCAGGAAATGGTCGAATACGACCAAGTTTCGAAGAAATATATCGAAAGACTCTTAGAAATTTAAAAGTTTCCCGTCTCTTGTAAAATTACTATTCTTACACTTGTGACAGTGTCCTTCTGGAGCGACGATATAAATATAATGTTGGGGTGTATAACTGGAGTGAACAGTTACGGATCTTCACCAAAAGGTGGCCTAGTGTACATTCGACATACAGGTATATTCACCTTCTCATGGAAAATGATGTAGGTTAATACGTTGCTCTCCCGCACGTTGAATCACTGAACACCGCACACATCCTCCATACCTCATGAGTAGCTGAAAAAAATCTCCAGTCTATATACCTACTGGAGAGTTACATCACAAGTCGTCTTCTATTTTACAAAGCTTTATGTAGTATTGTTGTCGTTCTTGGATATTTGATTTCATATCATCATACTGAAAATAAGTTCATTGAGAAAGTTTACAAACAAGATAAATACAAATACAGTTAACCTTCGCAAAAGCGGTCACAGAAAATATCACAAAATTTTGGCTTTTATAGGAGTGGCCGCTATAAAGGAATACAAACTCTGAGGGATTGTGTGTAAGAAATAACAACACTTATATATTTATTACGTTAAATATCCATATATATATTCATCATCATCA
Source organism: Endomychus coccineus (assembly GCA_958510875.1). Lineage (NCBI taxonomy): Eukaryota > Metazoa > Arthropoda > Insecta > Coleoptera > Endomychidae > Endomychus > Endomychus coccineus. Next base: position 124,563,516 of record OY294068.1, on the reverse strand, counting down.
CATGAGGGTAAGGAACTGAGCCACCAAATGCACTTGGGCCAATCAGTTGGACTCATAGTGCGCCCCGTGGTCAAAAGCCTATTCTATCCTAGCAGGTTTGTGCCCCGCCAGAAACCCAGAATATTGCCAGTGCTGGCTTCCATAAGTTCTTCTGGGAGCAGTTTTGATTCTCCGAAGTGTCGCCTGAGGGATGCTAATGCTGGGCATTCCAACAGGATGTGAGAGGCAGTTCCTTCCGCCTATCTACATTTGCGACATATTGAGTCATCTGTGATTCCAATATTGTGTAGGTGTTATTCAAGACGACAGTGACCGGTTGGGATTCCAGTCATCTCTCTGATATCCTTTCTGTTCAGAGAAAGGAGTTTCTTTGAGAGCCTAGGCATAGGCTCTTTGATGAAGGGCTTGTCCTGCCTCATGCATGATGATTTTCGCCACAGTTCAGACTACTCTTTATTCAGCTGATGCAGAAGGGTGAGACCCCCCACGCAATTTGTTAAAGCGACCATTGGCTCCGGCCCGACGGGGGCTCTAGACGACCCCCGTCTGGCCAGTGAGTCGATCATTTCATTTCTTACAACTCTACTATGTCCAGGGACACAAATGAGTTGAACTTTATTTCTCTTGGCTATTTCAGCCAGTGTATCCCTGCATTCGTTTACAAGCCTCTGGGTGATTTGAGAGCTCTCAGAGCCAACCGGCTGTCTGTGCAAATATATATGCGCCTATTTCCATAGTTTCTTCGCAGGTTTTTAATGGCACAAGTTGATATTGCGTAGACCTCCGCCTGAAAAACCGTGCAGTAAGCGCCTAGAGTTACTGAGATAGTGGTCTTTGGCCTTTTCAGGTATACTTCCGCCCAGAGGCCTGACCAGCCTTGGACCCATCCATGAACCATACGAGCTCATCTGGTGATAATAAGGTGAGATTTTCTTTACTTCAAACTCCTCTATCCGGGATGAGGATTTTGAGAGAAGTGAGACAAATAACTGGGATCATACTATCTTGCTTCATTCCTAGTAAGGGGTATTTAGAGATTGCCTCACTCAAAATCGATGAGTGTCAACGAGAGTAATGCGTTTTGTCTAGTGGCCTAGGCCCTCTAACTTATACGCCGTTCTTGTGGTCTCAGTTGCCAACATAATATGATGTAACTGGAATACAAAACCACTTTTGAATAATTAAACATTACACTTTGTGAAAAACTGTTCGATAGAAGTCTATTTCAAATTATTCTTTTTGGATTATGTTACTTCGATCTCACATTTCATTAAAATTTGTGAAATATCAATTGCCAGGTCGCCATTGTTTTTGACAATATAAAAAATGTTGTTGTCCTCTTATATTGCACAGCTGAACACAAAATCTTCTAGTCTTGGTCACTTTCACATTCTTCATCTACGTAGGGTCGGTTTAGCTTTCTTTCTCATTGAATTCCTGAATTATTTCCTGCAAATCGAAATATTGGATTTCTTAAGAGTTCTGAATCGATTCCCAGATCTAGATTTCTTGCCATATCTTTCAAAAGAGAGAACTTCAAAAGTCTCTTCTTCTTGGATCGTTTCAATAAACCCAGCCTTTTGGAAACTTTTTTTATAGTCATAGATGGAACACTTTTTAATGCTGTAACTGACAAATTTAGGCTTTTCTCTGCACTTTCAAAATTATTTTTGGTGTTCCTAAAAGCCAAAAGCCTTCTTATCAAAAATTTTCTATATTTATTCTAAAATTTTGTATTATTCCTTGATCCAGTGGTTGGCAGAAAAACAATTCAAACATTTTCCAATTCAATTTTTGGGTAGGAAGTAGCGTTATCTTAGAATATCGTTGATGGAAGAACCTTTCAACCAAATCTCATTATCTCTGTTGCTATTCAAGCTTTTTTATTGAACACTCATTCTACTGGCAATTTATCTAAATGTGCTCCTTTGAAACATGGCGAGTATTTGATATTTTCTATAACTAATGAATTTTCTTTCTCACCATTCATGTTACAGCAAAAAAAAGTGTCATTCGCTGCTTAGCTGATTCATTCCCCGCACATTTATCACTCTTCAATGCAAAAGTTTTGTTCAGCATTGCCAAATAGTAAAGTGCGGTTTCGTCGGCATCAAAAATATCTTGAGCTTCATAGTTCATATAAATTGATGTCAATTCAATTTTCCAATCTTCAACATTAACTTCGTCTACGTCAGCAGACTCATCACAAATTGTTTCAAAATTGATGTCGTGTCTCTTGCAGAACCTGTTCAGCTAACCCTTTGAAACCTAAAATCCACTAATTTTTGAATTTTTTGATACTCCTAAAGCTTTTTCCTTCATCAAGAGTCCCGATATAGGAATGTTTTAATTTCTAGCGTTGCAAAACCAATCTTAAACTATTTGGTCGATAATAAAAACTTCTGTTTTTGGTCATTTCTGTTTTTGAACTGCTTTAGCGCCTCCTTCTTCAAAAATATGTTTTGATTCCATTTTATCCTTGAGACTATCATTCACTTGTGTTCTTTCAACAATGAACTTGTCCGTCAACTTTCGCGCACTGGTACCGTATTTTTCGCTTCCCTCGATAATATCACATTTTTCTATAAGAAACAAACGTTTACATTCCAGAGACATGATTGCTGTTCTCATGGGTACAATTTGAACTAAATACTTTTTTTGTCATAAATTTTAGGTCTTACTGAAGCATTATAAATTCGATTATTATTTCCGGAAAGTCCTGCCCACAAATACACAGCTAGTCCAGCCCCCAATTGTTCATTGCTTAAAACAATTTGTAGAAACGGAGGTCGGATCGGTTGACCGTCGGCGTCGAGAAGGTTTACGGCCGATCGATTTTACGGGTCGAGATTCCATAAAATTTTGTCAAAAGGTGGTTGTTGAAAGCGACTGTGACAATTTACAAAGGGTTTCGCTATTGATAAGTTCCTTAAGTTATTATTGAAGTTGCTATAAGAAATCTCAAAACTCCGTTAGAAGGAAAGGCCGCTTTTGATGAGTGGCCGAAATCAGGAGTTTTACTGTAGTAAGGAGCTTGGTTTAAATCATTTCATACGCTCATTAACAAGTTACAAAAAGGCAATATAACGAGTTGTTAGTTTCATTCTTGACTGATTGTCTAATTCGGTTGATCGGATTAGAAGAATTTATTTAACATGATTTTCAATCTACGGATCTCATGAACCAAGGACATTATCCAAATTAATTTGAATAAACTACATATAACTACATGTTACCTTTTCAGTTGTTATTTTATAACTACATGTTACCTTTCCAGTTGTTATTTTCCAGTGCTGCGGTTCCACATGGCTTCGACAGGTCAACATGTACGATGTTTTCCTTTCATGCAAATAACTAAAAAATGAACGTATAGTTTCATATACGTTTACTTCTCACCTCCATGTGAAATACTATGAACACATCTTGGAATAAGGGTAGGAGACTAATCTTTGGAGGTTTGAAAATCTAATATATTCGTGGCTTTGGAAAGAAAAATCCGCATCATATTGGTATGAATATAAGCCGACGTTTCTCCAACAATCATCTCCGGAGCTAACTGCAACTCAGTTATTATTTATCATTTTTGGATATTGGGAATGAATGATCATCTTACTTGATGCTGAGATTATCTGAAGTAATATACACATGCCAGGAATGCCATGAGAAGGTAGTAAATGTTACTTAAACATATATTTATATGATGTATGCTGGTGATACCTTATCACTCTCGTATGTGGTATACGAATTCAAGCATTTGTGGGATAAATGGAAAAAATTAGACCCCACAGGAGCTCGCTATAACGGATCAAAGAGTGGTTTGACGGCGTATGTTTTGAAGATTCGTGTTTTACAATAATTGTTCCTTCTTCGTGCAATAAAAATGGAGGAAAAGTCGTAATTGGAGACAATCTGAATATTCGCTCTATTTGCTTATTCACTGAACGCCACTCACCATGCTCCACCCCTTAGAAGTGGCATTTTGAGGACCTTCAAGGGTTATTGGAGAGATATACTAAAACAATGAGAGCGAACAGATGGCGTGAACTTGAATGTCTTATCTAAAGACTCCTTCTCACAATTACATTCGTCACAGTTTGTTGGCGCGGCTTTCTCATCTGTGCAACATGTGCTATCGACTCATCTGTGCAACATTTGCTATCGACTCTTCTGTGCAACGTTAAGTTTGACAACGTCGCTAGTTCAGAAAGAGGAAGCATCATGGCGGCAACTAAAAAAAGAACAGGCTGCGTTGTTTACTACATTCTAAAATTTTGTATTTGTACCAATTCCAATTAGTTATAAATTGTGAATAAACCTGTTAAAATGTTCAACAATGTTTATTTAATGCTGTAACTGTCAACAAGTGGTCCTTACGAGCCTCATAGAGACAATAAAAGCCAGTGAAAAAACCAAGAAAACCTGTGTGTTGGGTGCATCTAAGCAAATCGACGCGCATACAGTCAAACGCAGTACAGTGTACCATATCAACAGAAACAACCTATTCGACACTGATTGCAACAATACAAGCAAGTTATTTGGTACAAGAAAAACAAATTGAAGCCAACAAGGAAATAAGTGAGCTTATCCTTTTCTAAAATTTGTCCATATTTGCCTATCCTGTAAACAAAGGTTATTCCTTCTATATAACTATATCTATATATTTGTGCTATCGTTCTATATTTTTATTTGATTTTGCAAGTTAATAATTTGTTTAATTGAATCTAGTTAATGCCTGAAACAATGGCAGGTGAAACTTTAAATCGGAAAAGAGGAGGTATAAAAGCCACCCTCACGAATTTCAAGAAATTTATTGAGAATTTACCAGCAAGGGAATATATTAACGATGATAACATTATTGAGGTAGAGGATAGACTTACAAGATTGGAGCGGTCTCTAATTGAATTCGATGAGATACAGACTGAGATCGAGGCAAAAGTTGAAGCAAAGGATGTTTAGGCACAATACGAAGAACGAGTTACAATTGAAAATGCCTTCCATCATTGGATGGCAAAGGCCAAGTCAATAATTCATAAATTTAAAATAAACAATACACCTGCAAAATCCGATGATGAGAATAGAGTCTCGAATTCGGTACAAAAACAGGAGGTTATACAATTGCCTACCATATCGCTCCCAGCATTTAGGGGAAACTATGACAAGTGGCTTGAGTTTCGTGATACCTACCAGTCACTTATTCATGAATGCGATAGTTTGAAATCAATACAGAAATACCATTATCTTAGATCTGCACTAGAGGGTGAAGCCGCCCAAGTCATTGCTTCTATACCATTTAGTGCATCCGAATATCATAATGCATGGCAAACTCTTTGTGGAAGATTTGACAATAATAAAATGCTAATTCGGAATCATATTAAAGCTCTTATTCAGTTAGAACCAATCCAAAGAGAGTCTGCGGCGCAACTTCGACATCTAGAGGAGAATGTTTCAAAACATATGCGTTCTTTACAGCAGTTAGGTCATTGCGTATACAATTGGGACAGTCTTTTAATTTTTCTCATAACTAATAATCAACTAGACAATCATACCCATGAACAATGGGAAAGCTTACAAAACAAGCATTCCAAGCTCTTAGACTTGGAGGAATTTAAAAAATTTTTGAAAGAAAGAGCTAATTATTTAGAAACGCTAGAACATTGCAAAAAAGACAAAGGAAAACAAGTTCAAATCAAACAAGTTTCAAACAAATTAGAAACTCCTAGTAAGCAACATCCTCATAAATCCTTTTTCGTTTCAAATTATTCTTGTAATTATTGTAAAAAGGATCATTCCATTTACTCTTGCGCAGAATTTCTGAGTTTAAGTGCGCATCAGAGATTTTCCTTTGCCAAAAAAGCCAATTTGTGTCACAACTGTCTACGCGAGGGACACACAGTCAAGCAATGCAAACTAGGTCCTTGCAAAAAATGCAAATCATTTCACAATACTCTTCTGCATTTTGAGGAACAAAATTCTAGAGGACCAAATGAAGCTGTTCTAACTTGTAACAGTGGTTTTATCAATATTGGACAGGGTCATGTTTTTTTGTCCACGGCTATAGTCAAGGTTTTCTCTAAAAATGGTTCGGTTTTCAATGCACGCCTGCTTTTAGATTCAGGTTCTCAAAGCTCATTTATTACAGCTGAACTGTGTTCTAGGTTAGGTCTAGAAAAGAAAAAAGCCAATGTTTCTATTACAGGTATCTCTAATTCACTATCTAGTATTCAAAACAAATGTGACGTTCAAATTCAGTCAATGTTTAGCCCATTTAGAGTCAAGTTATCTTGCTTTATTTTGGATCAAATAACTAGCACTTTGCCTGGTTTCGAGGTCGATATTTCTAGTTTCAATATACCTCCTAGCATTCAATTAGCAGATCCAAATTTCTATAAGCCTAGTTCAATACAAATTCTAGTGGGTGCTGAACTATTTTGGTCGCTGATTTGTTCTGGATCACAATCTTGTGGTAAGAACAAACCAATTTTACAAGAAACGCAATTGGGTTGGGTCGTGTCCGGTAAATGCGGAACTCCACCTCCTCAAATTAATTCTGTTTGCAATTTGAGTGTTCAAGAGTCTCAAAACATAAATACTACTTTAACCAAATTTTGGGAATTAGAGGAATGTGATGTCGTAAAACCATACTCTAGGGAAGAATCCGAATGCGAGCAAATTTTCTTGGATACAACCACAAGGGATAACGAGGGTCGTTTCATCGTCACTATGCCTCTTAAAAAACCTCCTCAGTGCTTAGGAACTTCAATGAATAGTGCTAAAAAAGCATTCTATTCCCTAGAGCGTAGACTTAGTAAGAACGAGTCTCTGAGAGAACTATATGTGGACTTCATGAGTGAATATCTAGCACTCAACCATATGTCTGAAGTTAAAAATTCTTCTAACTCTTCTCAGGTCGAATATTTCATGACTCATCATGGAGTTCTTCGTGAAGATAGTTTAACTAGCAAACTTAGAGTTGTTTTCAATTGTTCGTCTCCTACAAGTAACGGCTTGTCTTTAAACAATATTCAACGGGTCGGTCCTGTCTTGCAGGACGATTTACTATCTATCATACTTCGTTTCAGAATTCACAACTTTGTGTTTTCTGCAGATGTGGCCAAGATGTACCGTATGGTTCTCATGGCTCCAGAACATCGAAATCTACAAAAAATATTTTGGCGCGAAAATTCCACTGAGGAATTAAAAGCATACGTGTTGAATACTGTCACGTACGGCCAGACTTCTTCAAGCTTTTTAGCTATTCGTTGCCTTTTCGCGTTAGCAGAAGAGTGTAACGAGGCAAATCCAGTTGTGTCCAATATAATCAAACACGATATGTATGTTGACGATCTGTTAACAGGTGCAAGTACTATAGAACAAGCTCAATCGATTTGCAAGGAAATATCTCAAATTTTGAAAAAGGGTTGCTTCAATCTAAGAAAGTGGAAGTCCAATGAAACTGAGATTCTAGAAAGCCTTGCAGGTGATTCCAGTGGCGAAATTCTAGAGTTTGCTCCTGAGGAAAAATCCAAAACGCTGGGTATAACTTGGTGTTGCAAAACTGACTCTCTCATTTACTCTATCAAAGTTCCTTCAGATGCTCCTTCAACGAAAGGTGGTGTTTTGTCAATAATCGCTAGAGTTTTTGATCCTTTGGGATTGCTAAGCCCTTGTATAATTATAGCTAAAATCCTGATGCAAAAACTTTGGATGGAGGGCGTATCTTGGGATTCTAGTATACCAGATCATTTTTTGTCTTCATGGGATAAATTAAAAGAAGAACTTCAAAATGCGAATGGCCTTTCAGTTAAAAGACATGTGTCATGTAAGGATTTGGCCTGTATCGAATTACATGGATTTGCAGATGCATCGCAACGTGCCTATGGCGCATGCGTCTAATACGTAGCACCAACAAAAATGGTGATGTATTTGTCAACTTGGTGTGTAGCAAAAGTAAAGTGGCTCCTATAAAAACTTTGCTTACTATACCTAAGCTGGAACTATCTGCTGCACTATTATTAGCTCGCTTGATTAACAAGGTCAAAAGGTCATTAAATATAGAGTTCAACAAGTACGTGTTTTGGTCCGATTCAACAATTGCTATTGCTTGGATAAATACTAGTCCCCATCTTCTTAAAATATTTTTGGCCAACCGGGTATCTGAAATCCAGAATCTAACTGAGAATCATCAGTGGAGATATGTCCCAACGCATGACAATCCAGCTGATCATGTATCGAGAGGATTGTACCCTAGTCAAATTCTCACTAGTGATTGCTGGTGGCAGGGTCCTTCATGGTTAAAGCTAGACTAGTCATTGGCCTCAATTTAACTATACCCTAGATAGTATTCCAGAACTAAAATCCAAAAATCATCAAAGTTTTGCTGTTCAAGATGCTAGTTTCCAATTTCCGTTTCATAGATTTTCTAGTTATTCTCGAATGCAGCGAGTTATGGCTTACATTTAAGGTTTAGTCAGAATTGTTTAAAACCTCGAACTGAAAGGCAATCTAGCAGTCTAACCTTGAAAGAATTAAACCAGGCTACTATTCATATTGTTAAGATAGTCCAGCAGAATTCTTTTTCCAAGGATAATCAAAATTTACTACGTAAAACACCATTAGGCAAACAAAGCAAGTTACAAATGCTTAGTTCATTTCTTGATAACCAGCAAGTTATAAGAGTAGGAGGACGTCTAAAAAACTCAGACTATCCCCTAGAGAGAAAACACCCTATTATTTTACCGTCTAGACATATCTTTACAAAATTATTGTTTCAATATCTTCATAAAGTTATGTTGCACTGCGGTCCTCAGCTACTACTATATACCATACGTCAACTATATTGGCCGATAGACGGTCGCAATCTTGCTAGATTCACAGTTAAAAATTGTGTTCGATGTTTTAGGTTTAATCCGCAATTTGTACAACCTGCCCCATCTTCTTAAAATATTTGTGGCCAACCGGGTATCTGAAATCCAGAATCTAACTGAGAATCATCAGTGGAGATATGTCCCAACGCATGACAATCCAGCTGATCATGTATCGAGAGGATTGTACCCTAGTCAAATTCTCACTAGTGATTGCTGGTGGCAGGGTCCTTCATGGTTAAAGCTAGACTCTAGTCATTGGCCTCAATTTAACTATACCCTAGATAGTATTCCAGAACTAAAATCCAAAAATCATCAAAGTTTTGCTGTTCAAGATGCTAGTTTCCAATTTCCGTTTCATAGATTTTCTAGTTATTCTCGAATGCAGCGAGTTATGGCTTACATTTAAGGTTTAGTCAGAATTGTTTAAAACCTCGAACTGAAAGGCAATCTAGCAGTCTAACCTTGAAAGAATTAAACCAGGCTACTATTCATATTGTTAAGATAGTCCAGCAGAATTCTTTTTCCAAGGATAATCAAAATTTACTACGTAAAACACCATTAGGCAAACAAAGCAAGTTACAAATGCTTAGTTCATTTCTTGATAACCAGCAAGTTATAAGAGTAGGAGGACGTCTAAAAAACTCAGACTATCCCCTAGAGAGAAAACACCCTATTATTTTACCGTCTAGACATATCTTTACAAAATTATTGTTTCAATATCTTCATAAAGTTATGTTGCACTGCGGTCCTCAGCTACTACTATATACCATACGTCAACTATATTGGCCGATAGACGGTCGCAATCTTGCTAGATTCACAGTTAAAAATTGTGTTCGATGTTTTAGGTTTAATCCGCAATTTGTACAACCTGTTATGGGAGATCTACCTCGCGATAGAGTCATGCCTTCCAGTCCCTTTAGTATTTCTGGTCTTGATTATGCTGGACCATTTTTAATAAGTGATAGAAAGGGTCGCGGTAATAGAATTTCTAAATGCTGGGTCGGTTTATTCATATGTTTCTCCACAAAATGCATTCATTTGGAGTTAATATCAAGTTTGTCAACCGACTCATTCATACAAGCGCTGCGTCGATTTGTTTCTAGAAGGGGAAAACCCTCAAAGATATTTTCCGATAATGGGACTAACTTTGTCGGTGCCCAACGAGAGTTGTCTAATTTCCTAAAATCTAGTAGCAATAGTCTTACTTCTACCTCAATAGCGGAGAACATTGATTGGCAGTTTATACCACCCTATAGTCCACATTTTGGGGGGCTATGGGAGGCTGGTATAAAAAGTATAAAACATCATTTGAAACGAGTCCTAGCAAATGCACACCTTACATTTGAGGAGTTTGCTACAACGCTAGCACAGGTAGAGGCTGTAGTTAATTCACGTCCTTTGTGTCCACTTTCGTCCGATCCCAATGACTTCCTCTCCCTCTCCCCTGCTCACTTCCTAATTGGAAGACCATTAGTAACCATACCAGATGAAAATGTGATGGATTTGAAGATGAATCGTCTAGATCGCTTTCAACTAGTGCAACGTCTCAGTCAGCATTTTTGGCAACGTTGGCAATCCGACTATGTAACAGAACTACAAATTAGGTCGAAATGGCGGGATTCAAGAAACGAACTCAAGCTAGATTCCTTAGTTTTGATAAAGGAAGATCAAACCAGACCAACTGATTGGAAACTAGGTCGTGTCACCCAACTTATACGAGGTCCAGATGGTATTGCTCGCATTGCTCTCATTAAAACAGTTAATGGAGAAATTAAGCGAAGTTGTAATCGCTTGGCTCCTCTACCAGTTAATGCTTGAAATTCCCAGTGATTTCAAGGCCGGGGGCATGTTGGCGCGGCTTTCTCATCTGTGCAACATGTGCTATCGACTCATCTGTGCAACATTTGCTATCGACTCTTCTGTGCAACGTTAAGTTTGACAACGTCGCTAGTTCAGAAAGAGGAAGCATCATGGCGGCAACTAAAAAAAGAACAGGCTGCGTTGTTTACTACATTCTAAAATTTTGTATTTGTACCAATTCCAATTAGTTATAAATTGTGAATAAACCTGTTAAAATGTTCAACAATGTTTATTTAATGCTGTAACTATCAACACAGTTGTAAGACAAACTACAAGAAGACAATAAAGTAACTAACAATCTCCTGTCTGGCATCAGTAAATGAGGACTTTAACCTATTGATATGAACAGATCAAAAGACTCTCTGGGTACAAGGAAAATGGAATTGATTTAGATCAAAGTGTTGCGGACATAGTCCTAGATATGCTTAAAACCCTGCGTCATGAAGCTACTTCGAGGGAAAGGCACAAACGGCTGCCTGTACAACCAGAAAAATGTGACTCAGTTGCAGATTTTGACGAACAAGCAAGTTCAAGCAGTAGAGCAGATACCAAATAAACATCTTTGAAAATGATCTTAGATTCAGAACTGAGTGGTACATGACCATTTGGTATTAACGACTTATTATCAGACATACAAGTTGATTCTTGAATATGTTATCAAGGTGGAGACTGTATTTTTCTGAAGTACCAAACCCAAATTTTGAAATGGTCTTCACCAAGAAGATATTAGAAATCCTACAAATTAAAGGAATATGAAGTTATGTTATGTTTCTTCCTATGCTAGGAAAATTGAAAATATAAAAGATTTGTCTACACAGAAAACCTGATGACGAAGTCATAACGGATGACATGGTGGTGAGAAAATTACGAGAACCGAAATGTCTAGGCACAGAAAAAAGACATAACTTTGAGTTTGAAGAAGATTTGTCAATCTATAACATGCATAAATATAGCTTATTCTTTTATTTTTATTTCGTCGGAACTCAAATATGCTCTCAATAAATAATAACAATAATTTAAAATTTTCCACGTTAAGATTATTATACTACTTCTGACGATGCTGCTGTGCAATGAAACATGTTATGTGAATATATGAAAAATTGATAAGTGTTATCCAATTTTGAATAAAACTTTCCCTAATTAAGTTATCTTGTGGATTTTGCAGGATTATATCAACCTAACAGCAGTATCTGTGGTATAATGAAAATGAGGAATTCAAACACTTTCACCTCCTGGTTGAGGCGGACAAGAAAGCACCTTCTCTTGGTAGGGAAATAGAGAACGTGTCACCTCACTGCGTGTCCGTAAGACCCTATAAAGTATTGATGGTTGAAGGAGCTATCAATGAAGAGTTAGGAAAAATTTTCCGTACCTTCACTGATAGCGTTGAATCCAAAATGGGAGTTGACGCGAGTATTTTTGGTAGATCTAAGCACCAATACTCCTAGAGAAATATGCAACAGTACTTCAATAGAATAGAATAGAATAGGATAGGCCTTTATTCGATTAGGCCATTACAGTGTAGAACAAATCAATAGTTTACATATATGTTAATGAAATGATTCAATACAATCATATGAAAAAGAAAATATAAGAACAAATTTCATTTTAAAAAGTGGAAACGAATAATGATATCGGTTTTTAATAATGTCGGTTTGATAAACCTTAAATTGCTCTTATAGCCCTTTTTCGTAACTTGAAAATTCTGTCTGCATCCACACTATTTCCCAACATTATTATGCCATACTTAATTTTTGAATATATTCAAGGTGGAACAGTTAGAAAGAGTTCTTAAAGCAAAAACAAAACTACCAAGTTTTAGTGCAAGTTGGTGAACATGTGCTTTCCAATTCAACTTAGAATCTATTTCTAAACCTCAGAATTTGGTTGTGTTCGAAGAAATAATTGTTGCATTATCAATGATAGTTCCTTAGCTGAAAAAGTTTTTGTTTCATTTGTCTACGTTCAATTTCATATAGTTATGTGTGAACCACTGTTGCATTTTTAGGATATTGTCCTGAATATCATATTTCAGTTGGTACAAAGTGTTGCCTCATGACCCTCAAGTTGTCATCCGCAAACTGTACAGTTTTACCATTTTTTTGAATTTCGGGAAACTCATTTACGTATAATATAAAGAAAAGTGGGCCCATTGTAGAGCCTTGAGATACTCCCGCTTCAGGACACACCCATGAGGATGAGTGTTCTTTTCCCGTTGCTATGTCCGCAACTTTTGTACTTTGCTTCCTAGATGTTATGTACGATTTCAGTAAATTTTGAAAGGGACCTCTGAAACCGTATCTTTGTAATTTTTCTAGGAGCAGATTGTGATGTACTGAATCAAAGGCTTTCGATGAATCTGTGAATATTCCTGCTACAACATTTTCATCACTAAGACCATCTAAGATCTCCGCCAACGCCTGAAATTCAGCCCTTTCAGTGTTTCTATTTTTCAAGTATCTATTCTGATAATGCAAGATAATTAATTTGCTTGAAAAGTTGATCATTCGTGCATGTATTATTTTTTCAACAACCTTAGAGACATTTGGTATTATGGCAATTGGTCTATAGTTGTTCATATTTTTGACGTCTCCTTTTTTCAGTACCGGTATTATGACTGTCTCCTCAAGTATATCCGGATAGACACTAGAATCGAATATTTTATTTATCATATGACAGAGGTGCTTAACTACACTAGAAGAGTAATATTTTATGAATTTGACACATGCTCCATCTAATCTTATAGAATTTGTATTTTTCGAAGAATTTATTGTTTATATAATTTCATTTTCATTTGTATGAGCCAAATAGGAGCTATTAACTGTGTGTTCAATATTATTCAGATCATATTTGGTATTATGTGTATTCATATCTATATCTACATTTTTGAAGTAAGTATTGAAATTATTTGCTAGTGTGTCCATATCCATTTTACAACTAATTTCCTCCCATTCAGGTGATTTATAATTTGAACTTTTCCCTGTTTCATATTTGATTATATCCCAGGTGGCTTTTATTCTATTGTTACTTGAAGTGAAATACTTTGCATTAAATCTTAATTTAGTCTCTTGTACTTGTTTCTTGAGTGATTTAGCATAGCATCTTATGAACAGAGATGTTTATAGAAATTTTAAATAATATTTGTCTTATTTTACTTTCAAATTTAATTTCATCAGTAATCCACAGATTATTTTTTAATTTTGATTTATTACATTTGATGATTTATTCTGAACTATGACTGTTAGTAATTTCTGATATTTTATTCAATAAGGCATAGTACATTCAATTAGTATCTTGGGAAAAGAATATGGAATATGTGCTATCAATTATCGGGTAAGTGAAATTATGAACAGCAAAATTGGTGAGAGAAAATCACCCTCAACCTAATATCAGAAAGGTTTAACACCCTAGCTGAACAGCAAACTCTCAGAGGATTATACTGCATTATGTGAAGAAACATGACATAGTATAAGGCAGACGAGCAGGCTCGCGAGGGATCTTGCAAGGAAAATTCCAAGGAATGATCAAAAGTCGCACCATCACGTTTCCGTGATGGTGCGACTTTTGATTTTCATCCTCAGTGTCATTCTTGAAGATAACACCTTTGAATTGCGCAAGCGATTTGATGAAACCCCAGATTGTATACAGGTCAAGAAAATGATGAAAGCAGCTTGTACGAAAATAGCCGAATATTACCTGAGACTATCTCGAAATAGCTTGCGAATACAGGAATTCCTACGGAACACGGTCAACATGAAATTACATTATGGGCCTGCCAACATCAGGGCCCACATTCGAGATCTGTGCTCTTGTTCGTCCAGCACTTAGACTGACTGTTTATCTAGGAACAAATTGGAGGGCAGTTCCTCATGTAGATGGTACAATGTTACTGATAGAATCCAGGATTATTCTGGTAAAAGAATTAGGGATGAAAAGTATGATATGGTTCATTAAATTCTCCGCAAGGCAGAATGAAAATATTTGAGTTTCTTCCTTATCTATAGCATGCGCTGAATGGATGATACATCCGTAATCCTGTAACTAAAATAATTCCTTCAGAACAATCAGAGATCAATACAGAGATCATACCTTACATGAAAATATTGGTTTGCTGAAACCTTGTTCCAAGGTAACTCTTGAATGTGTTGAGATAAACAAGACAAATAGTTTCACAATATAATAATAATATAAAAATTGAACTCCTTCACAACCAGTTCATCAGAGAATACAATCGATTACATTCACTTCGTGAAATGTTACATTTTCTATCGTAAGGAAATATAAATTAAGGGTATCTCTTGTTGTTTATTGTAGCAGATGTGGAAGGTATAAATAATTATTTATTCGACATGAACTCGGTTTTATTTATCACATACAGTTCAACATAGCCTATCATGACACATTTATTGTAATGAAGCCGCGAAGGTTATTAGCAAGTGTACCATGTACCAATACTGTAATCTAATGTATATCAAAATGTCAATCGATTGTTAAAGAGAGCTGATATTCTCCTCACTGAGACATATGAAAGCAATAAATATCATTCATAGCCGCCGCACCCATATATTCTTCATGATCTTCTCCGTACTAAGATGACAATAACGATTAAAAAATAGTATGGTTATAGATGTTGTCTCGATGTCGAATTATAGTTCTCACATCGCCATGAAATCAGTCATTCTAAGTATGCCACTTGAACAATCAAAATCGGCTTTCAGCTAGGACTCATTACGCATTTCTGGACTAATCGTGATTATTATCAGTAAATATTTAAAACCGCCAAAACCACCTGAACCTCTCTCGAATGAAATGATCTATTCCATTCCAATTTCGAAATAATTCACATAAATATGATCCTTGGAGCCTTGTTGTTAATTTTTGTTCTTACAATAAACTTCAATACAGCGTGTCCGCCCGATACGATTGTTGCGAAAATACTTCAAATATGATGAGTCTGACCAAATTTAAGCATAGAATTTCACTGTGATCTTCATGGATGAAAGGAAATTCCATCAGTGAATCCAATCTGTTCGAACATATCCGATGTACTAAGCGATGTTTCTTCCTCTCATTGAGAAGCCTTAGGTTCCATGATTGTTTATGTACAATAATTGCTGCGGATTATGTAGAAAAAATAGATATTCTGTGAAATTATTCGATAATTTCCATTTTGTTGCACATAAATTCTTAATAAATATAACCACTGCCTAGGTGAAAGTAAACATGATCATTGATCAAAATTGGAGAAAAAATAATTACATGAAAATAAACTTAGACAAACTACATCATTGAAGGATTGAGATTATTTTCTCAAATAACATTTCTGTGAGTCGATAAAACTGTCGGTTGAAGAAACCTCGCAACCACTCTCTATCATTTTGAATGAAAGCCTTAAGGAAGGCCATTTTCCTTAAGAATTAAGATCAGCAGAAATAGTCCCAATATACAAGAAGAAAGGAGACAAAAATGAAAGCTCATTTCAATCTTACCTTGTAAGAGTTTCTTCACCATTTCTCCCGTTTTCAGCGCATCAAAATACATATAAAAACATACCGAATTTACACCTTCATTTTACAAGCAATATGCGCTGGATTTCGTTCCTCTAGCGACTGTACTAGGTGACCTTCATGGATAAAAGGAAATTCGATCAGTGAATCCAATCTGTTCGAACATATCCGATGTACTAAGCGATGTTTCTTCCTTTCATTGAGAAGCGTTAGGTTCCATGATCGTTTATGTACAATAATGATTGCGGATTATGTAGAAAAAAATAGATATTCTGTGAAATTATTCAATAATTTCTGTTTTGTTGCACATTGATTCTTAAAAAATACAACCACTGCCTAGGTAAAAGTAAACATGATCATTGATCAAAATTTGAGAAAAAATAATTAAGTGAAAATAAACTTAGACAAACTACATCATTGAAGGATTGAGATTAGTTTTTCAAATAACATTTCTGTGAGTCGATAAAACTGTCGGTTGAAGAAACCTCGGAACCACTCTCTATCATTTTGAATAAAAGCCTGAAGGAAGGCCATTTTCCTCAAAAATTAAGATCAGCAGAAATAGTTCCAATAAACAAGAAGAAAGGAGACAAAAATGAAAGCTCATTTCAATCTTCCCTGCCTTTTCTAAAGTTTTCGAAACAGTTATTAAAAACAAAATGGTACAATTCTAAGAAAAATAAGGGCTTCTTAGTTATACACAACATGGGTATAAGACAAACAGAAGCACAACAACAGCTCACTGACTATGACCAAACATATAACCAATGCTCTAGCTGACCAAGACTTGGTGGACATGGTTAACTTAGATTTGAGTAAAGCTTTCGATTCAGTACCCCATAATATATGATTGAAAAAACTGAACTTCTATGGAATCAGGGGAATAGCATTTAATTTATGCAAATCCTACTTGGAGAATAGGACACAAAGAGACTGTTGACGAAGAATTATTTAATGAGGTTAGAGTGCAGCATGAAGTACCACAAAGATCTGTATTATGTCAATACTATTTATGGTATACGTGAATGAACTAAATATCAAAAAGAGTGAGTTGTTATGTCAATACTGCGACAATATATCTTCTTTTACCCACTGGAAGAAGTGAAAAACCAAAATAAATAATATCCTAGAAGCTAAGCTATGGTTTGATGCTGATGAATTGAACGAAATAATAAATGAAACTACTTTGTTATACTATCACTGATATTTAATATAGACGGAAACGAAGGCTTGAATTAAAAAAAAATCACAAAGAGAACGCTCCTATTCGCCCGGTAGTATCTTATATCAATAGCTCCAGACACAAACTTTCTGAAAAACCTAATTCCATTTTCAAAAATATATCTCAATCCAAACCCAAATTTGCAGTAAAAAACTCTGTTGAACTAGCAAATTCGATAAAAGCAAAAATTATACCTAACACCGGTATTTTGGTATCCTTTGATGTTTCTAATATGTTTAAAATATCCCTCCCATTGAATGTCAAAATTTAATCACAAATATCTTAGAAAAGTCACATATTAATCCTTTGATAAAATCAGAAATAGAACAGGCATTTAATTTATGTCTCAGTCAAAATTACTGTCAGTTTAATAACAAATATAAAATATACTCAAAATAACGAATTAGCTATGGGTTCTCCATTAAGTTCACTCCTCGCAGATATTTTAATGTCTCACATAGAAGATACTATAATGAGTTCTGACATAACTAAAAATCATATTCAATTTTGGTACAGATATGTAGACGATATTTTAGCCCTCTTTAAAGGTACATCTAGACAATTAGATGTTTTCGTATCATTAATCAATAATATTCATCCCAACATAAAATTCACATTAGAGACAGAAAATAAATTTCTTAGACTTAACATTATTACATCATAATAATAGCATCTCATTCGACATTTACAGAATACCTACTTCCACAGATACAGTAATTTATACCCCTCCACATAACCCCTATAGTCATAAGCTAGCAACTTTTCATTCAATGATACATATCCCTTATTTCAAGAAAATATTAGTAAAGAATTGGATATAATTAAAGTCATTGCTACAAATAACGGTTTTGGTTCTCAAGTAATTTCTAAATTAGTAAATAGAGAGAAAGACAAATTGAAAAGCCAAAATTTTGAAAATAATAGTCAGAGTAAAAATAATTATAATAATTTCTCAATGTTTCTAGAGCAAACAGATCCAATGGAAATTCTGTAAATAGTAGGTAAAATGAATATGAAAAGAAAGGGTGGGGTAGATAAAATAACTATTGATGTACTACAGAAAATAGGTATATATATTGCTGATGCACTTGCGGAGCTCATAAATAGAGTAATAGCTACTTGTGTATCCCCGGAGCACTTCAAAGTGGCCGAAGTTATACCTATATATATATAAGTCCGGTGATAAGAGTGATGTGGGAAATTATCGTCCTATATCACTCATATCAAATGTAGCTAAAATTTTGAAAAGGTAGTATGTGAAAGGTTGAATAAATATCTAGACGCCAACAAATTGTTATCAAGTAGGCAATATGGGTTTAGGGAAAAAAAAATCAACTGAAGATGCAATTACGCATTTAACAAATTACGTATATAAAAAACTAGATATCAGTAGACCCACGGTTGCGATATTTTGGATCATGCTGAAGCTTTCGACACGGTCAACTGGGAAATATTGTTGGATAAACTATAAGAAATTGGAGTAAGGGGTGTCACTAATCAACTTTTTGAAAGTTATCTTGTAAATCGTAAACAAAAAGTAAGACTAAACGAAGTTTCTAGCACAACTAAAGAAATTGAATACGGTGTACCGGAGGGGTCAAATCTTGGTCCGATACTATTTTTGATATATATGAACTCTATTTTGAGAAAAGAAGTACATGGGGAGTTAATTGCTTTTGCTGATGATACGGTAACAATTTGAGAAGAGGAAGATTGGGAAGTGGCTATGTAGTTGTGGCGAGTTGTCAAGAATCGCATGCACAAAGTATTTGAGGATACGTATAGATCAACATCTGAGGTGGACCGAGCACATACAAAGTATTATCAAAAAGTGGGATACATAATTTATGTTATGTATAGGTTGAGATACATTTTGGGGATTCCGGAGTTGTGCAGGTATATCTTGCATTATTCTGTTCGATAGTTTATTATGGAATACTAGCAGGGGGGGGGAAACTTATAATAAATATATTAAACCTATAATGAAAATCCAATTGAGAGTGCTAAGAATAATATACATTAAAGATGCAACAATTGAACTAGACGAACCGTTTATGCAACATATGTTACTTACATTAAAAGAAAAGTACAAATTGGAAGCATTGCTGTAAAATTATATAAATTTAAATACTGATTATAATAAAGATTCTTGACCCAGGTATGAATTATATATAAATTCTCGGGAAATAGGTCACATTAACACTTATGTTTTATATTTTAGTCTTGAGACTAAAATATAAAACATAAGTGTTAATGTGACCTATTTCCCGAGAATTTATGTATAATAAAATACTGATTATGAAAGTAGAAATTTTACAAGGAATAATAATTCAAGTTTAATCAAATAGATATGTTGCGAGATTGATGTTTAATGCATTGCCAAATAATTTAAAAAACTGCTGTAAACCGGAAAAATATAATTAGTAAAAATTTCATTGAAAAATGCAATACGTTAAGTGTGCAATTGGAAATAGGCTTTAATTAGAATTTATAATTTAGTTTTTAAGTTATTATTGTTAAGATTCAGGACTGCGCATAGTTGAAGAACCCATCTCAGCAGGGCAAATGTCATGTATTGATAATTGTTGTATTAACACCTGAATAAATAAATTAATTAATTTACAATAGCATTTATCCCTTTATAAAAGACAAAGATAACTCATTAAAATATGTTTTATATACTTATTTTGGTTCTATAAGCGAAAAAATTGCAAACATGTTCTCGCATCTTAACCTGATCATCAGCTTTAAGCCCCCAAACAAATTATCCCATATTCTGTTCAATGCGAAAGATAAAACTGACAAATTTAAAAGACCCGGAGTTTATAAACTAACTTGTTTAGAGTGTGATAGTTTTTACATAGGTAGATCTTGCCGTAACATAGCAGTCAGATATAGAGAACATTTTCGTTTCTTTAAAAATAATGAAACCGATTCTTCATTTGCAAATCATATTTTAGAAACAGGCCATACCTTTCCTAATTTGAATAATGTCCAAATTTTACATAGTCAAGATAAAATTTCAAAACTGAATATATTAGAGTCAATGGAAATTTTCAAAGGAATGAAGCTGTATGATAATAAGATCCTAAACGATCAACTAGATTTATATTACAGTGATCTCTTCGAAGTATTAGTAACCTGATTTTCGTATTTAAAGTCCGTAGTAAATATACCCGCACCACTAAGGTCCTCACGGAATTACCTAATCACCTTACCCCTCTCTGGTTCTTCCTAGAACTATTTCCTATCGTCATAAAATTTGTTTGTATTCCTTCTTTATCCTATATATAGTAGACATAATATTTGTTGAATTCATACCTTCGTTTTCGTCTGAAGATGACACGTTTAGTTTTGAAACTATAGTAACGACTATATTAAATATCAGTGATAGTATAACAAAGTAGTTTTATTTATTATTTCGTTAAAATGATAAACTATCACGAAATAACGGCTTCCACAATTGAATTTTTAAATTAATTAAAATTGAATGAAATAAAACATCATTGATTTTTGTCCAGTGGTCTATTTACTATACCTGGTTTTGAATCATACGACGAGGCAAACAAATCTGTCATCCCCAATTGACCACTGAATTCAACGCTTTACTTTTTTTGGAGATCGGGGTTTTGATTTCTGGGAAAGCGTTCGATTAGCTTAGCTGTCTTTCTACTGCTATTCCATCTGGTGTTAACAAATCGACAGTTACATGAGTCATGTGAGAAATAGAACAGGTCCCCCTGGCTTCATCACACATAATTGGAAAGTGGTACATTTTTATCGGATTCATTTAAACCATCTTCGTCAGAGTAATCTGAAACTACCGGATTTGAACTTTGATGGTTGATCTGGGGGCGCATATTTCATCAGGGGGGATATTTAGGTTATATAAAATAATCGATACCGATATCAAGTTCTATGTATTTCTTGAGAAAATTGAAAGCATTGACTACTAATGAAGTTATGGAAACAGTGTATTTTGCGAATACACATTCATCATTGTCTCATGGTATTCTCAGATGCGGTACATCATCAAATGCAGATAAACTTTTTATCCAACAAAAAAAGCACTCAGAATAATGTGTAATATTGGACAAAGAGATTGGTATAGAGATTTTTTTAAATCTGAAAAGATACTTACCTTACCTTGTATACTGGGCGTTTTTTAGTTCATAACTACGGAAGTACTTCTAAAAATAGTACGGGTCTTTCATATAAAATTTCTCTAAATCACTTCGTTTTCGAGATACAGCCATATTTAGCCATTTTCGCCAAAATGGGCAGGACAGCCATCCAATTATATCCATGCCTTTGTTCCCTCATTGTGTGGTGTCTTCGTGATTAGTTTCCAAAATTCTAAAAATGCAGGGGCCGTTAGTCTGTCTGGTAGAACGTATGGGCCAGAAATATTGTTTTTATAATACCAAGCCAGACATTGACATTGAATTCTTCTTGAAAATTCCTAGATCTTGTACCATGATGGGTTTTCATTTGTTCATAAGAAACTGAACAACAACGAAAACTTTCTCCAGCAAATATAATGGGCAGATGAACCACATTTCCACATTTTACGTTTACGAGCAAATGAAAACACTCATGGTACAAGATCTAGGAATTTCCAAGAAAAAGTCAGTGTCAATGTCTGGCTTGGCATTTACAAAAACAATATTTTTGGCCCATACGTTTTACCACACAGACTAACGACCGCTGCATTTCTAGAATTTTTGGAAATAAATCACGAAGACACCACACAATGAGGGAACAAATGCATGTATACTATTGGATGACTGTCCTGTCCATTTTGGCAGACAAGTACGAGAATGGCTAAATAGTAAGTACGATGAAAGATGGATTGGTAGAGGTGGTCCAGTTACATGGCCTCCTCGATCTCCTGAACTTTTTTGCTTGGGGTTATGTGAAAGATGAAGTTTGTGTCACGCCGATTCATAATAGAGAAGATCTACTTAATCGTATTCGGAAAGCTTGTGGTGAAATTAATAATAAAATGTTAATTCGAACAAGAAGATAGTTGAGAAATCTATGTCGGCGTTAAGTTGAAGTAAATGGATATCATTTTCAGTATTCATCATCAATGACCAAGAAAAAGGTATTCAAATTTTTACTTTTTAATTAGCCTTTCAAAATAAATACTATATGATAACCCTGATTAGGAAAATCAAAATATCCCGAACAGGAAGCCTCTAAGTGAAATTTGTCAGGAATCTCAGTTTTCAAATTTGAATACATTAATAATATCCAACCAGTGGGGTGAAAGTTTGAAGGGTTTAAATGGATACGAAACATCATAACTACGCTACTGTATTTGTCTCAAGAACATTTTGTGACCAAAGAAATTTCTCATCTAGTAAAACTGAAGTGTACCAAGTTTGAACTGAAAAGTTTCATTCATTCAGAAGATAATGATGAAAATGTTATAATTTTCCAAAACTTCTACACCCTGTGTCTCGGAAACGAAATGATTTGGAGAAAAATGTTATATGAAAGTTCCCTATTATTTTCAGGAGTTCTATAGTTCGATGAAGCTATGAACGAAACAACTGAAATACCCTGTATATTTTAGAGTGCTTGAAGTATACTCATAATAATATGCTACATTTTAATACTAATGGTGAAAATCATAACTTTAATAATCGGAATCGCAATGCTTTACAAACATGTAAAGAAAGTCACCAAACAATTCGTTAATCATTGGAGAACTAAGTCATACAATAAGTTGCCAAATAA
Organism: Endomychus coccineus; assembly: GCA_958510875.1. Classification (NCBI taxonomy): domain Eukaryota; kingdom Metazoa; phylum Arthropoda; class Insecta; order Coleoptera; family Endomychidae; genus Endomychus; species Endomychus coccineus. The sequence continues at coordinate 124,540,318 of OY294068.1, read as the reverse complement.
TTTTAAAAAGAAGCCAATAATCAAGTTTGATGTGTGTCAAGAAAGTTCTTATTGATAAAGCCTTTTACCGTATTGAAAATTATCTTAAGTGCGAATCTTCATAATTTGTGTAATCTTGATTTTTACTATCATGAATATGTCTCCCGATTATTGTTTGTTATCGTTTATTATCATGTATAATTTTAGATTAAACAAATCTGAAGTGTGAATTTTATGAATTCTATGATTCAAATTTTAATTGTGAACATGTCACTACTCTACCTTTTAATATATGTATATTTGGACTAGTCATGTAACTAATTTGATGACTTGATGAATTCATTATTATTATTACTCTGCGGAGATATATCATGGTTTTCAGGAATGGAGAAAATGTTATTCCATCAAATGGTTCCGAGAAACTAATTGAAATTTCCTCTTGAACTTCATCGTAAGATTCACTATTCTGTGAAAATATAGTTGGAATTGAGTTTGACTATCTGGGTCGTATTCATGGTTCATCAGGCTATTACTCAATGTTGTTTGGTTTTTCTAATTTCAAGATATTACACATCATTACGTTTGAAATCAAGTTGGGGGTGTCGAATAGGTTAACATCTTTTTCAATATCGAATTGTGTTGTGATATAATTTACACTAATCTCACTTAGAACGTATCAAACCAACTTTACGTGATAAATTTTAAAAACATAATAATAATGTTTGCCTGCTAGCACTACTACTTGATGCCGACATTTCTCAAACCATTACAAGTGGCATCTTCAGGGCAGGTTTGAGGCTTGAACTGAAGTATTTGTTCCACTTCAAGTAGTGCTATTGTGATGCGGAATCTATTCGGAAGTCAAGAAATCTCAAGATCAGCTCTATCCGCGGAAGTCTACTATTCAAGATATAGAAGATATAGAAACAGTCATCACTTGATAAAAAACCATTCTAAAATTAATTAAAATGACTATTAAAAGTTTGACTTTCACTAATTTAATGATTAAATGAAAATGTAATGGGGCTAATACCGTAGCTCATTCAAATAATAGTATATTGCAATATTTGTTAGAAGAAGCTATGGTATTAACGACACTATTGTTACATTCATTTATCTCAGTCTAATGCACCCTACATTATGCTCACCTAGCATTGTTGTGTTAGAGGATGACATTTCCACTTGTTATTCAGTTGATAATACGCTTTGAAATTGATACTGTGTGATGAAACAATTGTAAGCTACTAAACTTTGCAATTCTATGTCGAATTCATAGATACAGATCGAACGAAATCCGCCATTGTATTGGAAGTTAATAAGTACCATAAGGAATAGACGGAGATGAGGATAGCATATCATTATCCCTACCTGGAACAGAATGGTCGTGATACGTGATTTATACATAGAGATGAAGATATAGAGTTTTTGAGTTCCGTAAGCGCAATGCTTTACGAAAAGATCCTCTGTAAGAAATTTGAAGGCAGCCTTTCTCTTTCTAATTCTCGCATCGCTAAATGGACGGGGCATATCGGGACCGAGTAGAAAGAGATACCCTGCCTTCAAATTTCTTAGACGGAGTCAAAAATATAGCACCTCTTGAAGGTGCTATATTTTTGACCGGAGTCAAAAATATAGCACCTCTTGAAGGTGCTATATTTTTGACTATTCTTCATCTATATGGATTTATAGGGCTCATGTGAGTTCCCCTTCTGTCCCTTAACTCCCGACTGACCAGTATGTCCGGATTACTTCCATGCTTAAATTCTTACGCTCACATTTGTTCACAATTCCATTAATTTTGATTGAAACAAGAGCGAATGTGGTAAGCATAAGTAATCTTCTAAGAATAGTGCTAGAACTAGGTGAAAAGATCAAAATAGTAGAACGGTATTATGGTGGCAACTCATGTCAAGAATTAGTGAAAAATTTATTTTTCATAAAATGAGTTGTCGCGATGTTTAAAAATATTCTCAAATGGATGTATTTCCTAACGTGTCCGGCGGGATACTGACGCGATCTCTCGATCTCTGTTGACACGTCTACCACTTTCCCGTATTACTATAATTGCTCTTCTTGTCTCTACATCTATCTGGTTCGGTTCCACTCTCACTCAGATTTTCCCTATACCGCGGTCGCATTGACTCGATCTCTATGTGTCACCATTGACTCGATCTGTATGTGTCACCATTGACTCTTCATCTTCTAATGGAAGCGAGGAAAAACATGTGTGTAGGTACACACGACATACGACAGTTTCACGATTCAGGCAGAGAGACCAGACAGTTGTTTGATACTACATTCGAAGGACTATTTGGTGCCACCACGAATTAATTATGAGATATGTGTCTGGGTGTCGCTCAATTTTTTCGCCTCCTTTCACAATAGCCGTCTCACTAATCACTTGAATTCAATAAATATAAGTCATCTCTGAGTACAATCTCACAAAATAGACAATTTTGAGATCAAACCTTAAATACTTGAATATAGTTAATCACAAAAATGTATTCGATTAACAGTATTGTTGAATATTCTCTCAATGATGATATATTATAACTAACCCTAATTGGGAGTATCCTGTATATTAAATATTATAATTCTGGGTAATGCTGTTCGGTTTTGCCAGTTTTTGAACCAACAATTGTGTTCATCTTGTATGAAGAGAACGCAATTTTTTTTAGTTCTCATACGTTGTACAATCAAATAATGGAATATCATCCTTCATATCCCATTCCACACTATGGTAGTTCATTTCTGAACTATCATTAATTGTGAAGGAATTATAATGATATATGCATGCAAATTGTTCATTAAAATTTTAGCCGATTGAAAATCAGTACTATGCCAATTAAACTCTCATAATTGGAACTTTCAGATATGACACAGATATATTTATGCATTTTCATTGAAATTAGCTACGTATAATGCAGTTGACCCTGAACTGATTTTTCTATCAATGTTCACTCCACAAAAACCTAACGCCCTACGAGTGTCTTTTTATGGTAAGATAATATCCGTGATTAAAATGCATACTCAGTTGAAATCGGTATTGATTATAGATTCTATGGCATTCATCGAAAGTTTGTATTTTATTTGTCTTCGAGCTATTGCAATATTGAACCACACCACAACAAATTTATGCATCCATATGCTACAATATGTTAGCAGTGCAGTATATGTCAAGCGCAACTGGACTTATTTAAATTCGTTCTCAATGATTCAAACATGCTAATTCCTGTGACTTTTCGAATAATCTATATAATTTAACCTTGAAATTGTACTACCTACCATAGTGCTACCACTAATACTACTACAGCTACTAGTATGAACGCTGGGGAGCGACTAGTTCAATGATACCAACGATTTGGCATCATTTCTTTTGTTGTTGTATAGAGACTTCGAGCGAGAAACGTCACAGGAAATAGTCATATTATTGTCTTTGAGAGGCTCGTCTGGTTGCAGGAAGTCATAACACGTTAACACGTCTTATTGACGGGATTTTATTCACATGAATATAAAAAACTAAATCAAAACTGAAGCTACTCCTCCTCGGATAAATCGTTTTGTGTTAAAATTATACAAATGAATTAGTAAGAAATATTCTTTAATACAAAAGCGATACATCAATTTCAGATATTTCTTATATTCATAATTTCGAATCAACAACCATTGCACTAGTTTGATTTTCTATTGGTCAAGGCCTTAGGCAGGGTTCCCGTTTCCCTGCTTCTTTAATGAAGAATTAGGAACACCGTTCCGTTATAGCGTTATACCGATCCCAAGTCGCAAGGAACATCAAAGATAATATCAATAATGAGGTTAATTGTTTCACAATATTTTCAATCACTCTATCATTCAAGAAAAATAAGTAGATTCGATAGATTTGAAGTAGTTTTTGAACGCTCATCAAAGTTGAAGATATTGTAACTTGCAGATTTACCGATGTTCGCCATTTAATTTTCTGAAGAAGCCTTATGGCATTTTGTCTATTGTAAATTCATAGTGATTAACACCTAGAACGAAGGAAGTGTTTTGTCCTCTTGCAAAAGATCAAGGGGCATATATAATAAGCTAGTACAAAGTGTAGCAACTGATGACTTGATGGATCCGGAATCTTGGAAACTTTATACAATTTCTAAAGTATTTTATGAATGCGGTAAGTAATACGTCTTTCAGTGTACCTACTTCTGAAATAATTGTAATTAAGAATGTTGATGATTTGGTTCTTAAAATTATGGCATAATATATAGATTATTGTCACAGAAAACTGTTGAATAAATAGATTTACCATGTGATATACCCATGTTTTCACATTGCATTATTTTATGAATTGTGCTAAGTGTCTTAAGTTGGAATGGGTTTATTGAATGTGTAACTTAATTCCCCTTGCATTGAGTTTCCAAGTGTACTTTGAAAATATATCTATAAAAAAGTTGTAGTAAATTGGCAATATTGTAACGTCTCTATCTCCTTATGACTTACCCATCTAGATTATGATTTTCACCGCTCAAATCTTTGAATATTTCTAGACGATTTCGATAAAGCTTTGGAAGAATTGGAGAAGGTATAGGTGACATCTGACATACAAACCGATGCAGTGGAAATATTTCCAAAAAAGAAGGAAACAGTCTAAATCGTTGCACTAATAGTAATGAGGCTTTATCTCATGAGCTTCCAATATCTCCCGTTCTTTATAAAAAAATCAACCGTAACAATCAACTGATTTGATACTCAAACTGTACCTCCACAGAATTTGAGCTGTCGTTTAGCTGAGCATGGAAGGTATGTTTCTTTTCGTACCATATTAATAAGGTATCAATATCTGCTACCGTACAACTTTATTTTGGGAAGAAACTTCTCAAAAAAATATTTCTGAAAATACAGGTAAAATTAAAGATTCACATCACATCTTTAGCTATTGCATTTGATTCTTTCTAATATATTATAATGTACACCAAGATGGCTTAAATTTTTTTTTTTTAGAAGTTAGTACTAATGGAATAGAAGTGGAACACTTTAGTGTGTATAATGAGGCTATCGTTTTATCCCAACATAATGAACAGGCAAAACAGTTAGATATGGTGAAATAATGATGCAATGCAATACTTTTTGTGTTTACCAACTAGTGTCCCATTTCATCCTTCAACAACTTTATGAGATTATTTCAATGAAAAATATTCAATCCAACCTCTTATTATCATTTGCAGTATCAAATGAACAACTGGTAGTATTATCATCACAAATAAGGGAACAGATTGTGTTAGATGTAGTAGTCTATAGTCTAAGTGCCTTCAGCATAGAGTGACATAGAGCAAAACCAACTTCAATATAGTGTGAGCAGTTGGTTGCAGCAACATAGCGTGCACCACATGCACATGCAACATATATAAGTGTATGTCAAATAAAGTTCAATTAACAACTAACATCTTTAATTAAGAATCCAGATTTCCCTTCCCTCTATAGTCTAAGTTCCTTCAGCATAGAGTGACATACAGCAAGACCAACTTCAATATAGTGTGAGCAGTTCGTTGCAGCAACATAGCGTGCACCACATGCACATGCAACATATATGTATATATTTAATACAGTTAAATTAACAAATAACATCTTTAATTAAGAATCCAGACTTCCCTTCCCACACTCCGTAAGAACATTACAGAATGAACAAATATTAGCCCAGATAATTGAAAATCACTCAACTAACAAGGTTCATTCAACGGAGGTTCTACCTGAAGATTTCCCTGTATAATTTTCTTAAGATACAGTAGAAAGCATAGCTTAGCTTGAAATATATTTATTGAGAAACAAACACAATAAGGAGCATTGTGTAACGAACGGGTTGCGTTACGTGATTATATATAGAACTCTTTAAAGAACAGAGTAGAATTCTCTTCGGCTAGGAAACTTGTCATATGATATTTAAAGATATATGCCGGTCAATAAAACATTATTGATACTACCATTCCTGATGTGAGATGTCACTATATATCGCGAAGTGGGAGGTAGTAGAACGGAAGTCGAAGAGAACTCATTGTAGTGTGTTCCTTCTGCCTGGGTAAGTCGAGATTTCGTAATTCATTGTCGTTAAATACATTTTCTTAATTTTGCTTCCGCAATATCACCACATCAGGCTATTTAATTTGATTTAGATTTGTTATCAAACGTCTGGATGTACAAAGCCTGATTGTGATAGTATTTCGGCGGATTTTTTTATCTCGATTTGCCTGGGGGGGGGGGGGCACACTCGATCATTTTGCGGATAGCATATTTCAAAGAATATCATTTTCATCACAGCATTGATTGTTGAAACTCTTGTAAGAGAATAATCTATCGGAACGTAGGCAGGTTCTCATGATAATATTTCTGTAGTCCTTGTAAGTTTAATTCCGCATTGGCACATGCTATTTTTTGTGATTCGCAAGATTCGCCATTTTGTAATCTGATACGTAGTATTCAGAGCTGTCTTCGATTGCATCGTGCTATAAATAGTATTTGGAATTATCACAAGTTATTATTCAATTATTGCTTATTGAATTTTTAATTATCAGGACTGTTACGTTCACGTGAATTCAGAGAAGAGTAATACCTCAATTTGATGCAAATCAATTCAAGTTTCTAGATTTGTGCTAACTAGCAAATTCAACGTTTTGGTTATTTCTTTTCAATCACAATTTGATTATTTTTCTTTCTATCTCATTTATTTGTATCGTTAATTCAGTCACGTATCATTATTGTTCAATTTTAAGTAATTCTTGTAATTATATAATTCTTGCAGATTAAATTATATTTTGGTCTAAATTTATATCTCTTCAAGATATCAATTTTGTTATAGTGTATTACATATTGGGGAAGATAACATTATCGGAGGTGGAATCATTTGGTTATTCCGGCCGACGGTGTTACTTGTCCTTTGATCTCAAGTCAGGTACTGTTCGTTCTTTGACATTGCAGGGTTTGAACGTCTGAGGTTCCTCACCCCTTCACTCCAAGACGGTTTAGTGACTTTCCTGACAGGACCAGCTTCCAGTTCCTACGAGTTCCAAGGAGGGTAACATTTTCTTGTTGAGTGACCATTATTTCATTTTCTGATTTTGTTGTTCACCAAAATTGTATTTCGCTAAATTTTTTAGAGCCATTCGTGGTCTCTTTATTATTTAACTATCCATTCTTTCAATTAAGTAATTGAGATAATTTCATAACTATTTACTCAAAATACTTTATATACAAATTGATTAATTTTGTAATTGTTACTTCAAAATTCATTTTATTTATAAATTAATACATTATATAAACTGTAAATTTATTTTTGTTAATTACCAAATTCCATCTGGAATAAATCAAATTGTTAAGTTGAACTTGTATTGTTTTTCTAATTTCCATCAACTAATAAACCATCTCGTGGTGCTTGTATTCTAGGCTGTGAATTCATTTATTTTTATAGTTGTTCAGTAAGCAATTGGCGCTCAAACAATTCACCAGTCTAGAATCACAAGGCACGTTTCACTACGAGCCCTGAGATTAACTATTTCAAATTGAGCTAGTTGGGTCAATATAAACCGACCCGAGCGGGTCCGTTTCACTGGCGCCCAGCATAGATGGGCTGCCGTTACACATTCGTTTCAATTGGTAAATTGAAAGTAATTCCGATCTTTAATAAACGTGTACCCATTGGTTCCAGGTATTACATCTACCCTGCCTCGGCGTAAGAAGTGATTGAAGAGGAAGGTTTATATGTATAATAACATTCATTAAATAGTGGAGAAATACTGTTATTTCTGAGGTTTCTAATGTGATGTCGTAAATAATTACATTTTTTCCGCTTACATTGCAAACGCAGGCTGAACCCCACGAGATATATCAAAATAATGTACTAAGTATTGTACACATTGAAAAGGTCTACAGAAAACTCCGCGATGGTTATCCCACAATACCATTTTTTTGTCATTTACTTTTTACGACAAATAATGGCTAATTTTCGAAGCGATTTTAACCAATACAGCATTAATCCTTATCCAATTAAATACCTTAAATACATTGTTGATTTAATATATATCTATATGGCCCTTTACAGCATATGATTTAAATGAATATTTTCGAAGATATTACAGATTTAAAAATTGCGGGACGTAGCGTTTGCAGCGGTACCGGCCGGCCAGGGGGAGCGTGCCTATAAATAGCGCGTCGGAGGCCGCGGTTCTCCCTATAGCACTTTGAATTTATCAGCATTGCACCTGTGTGAAGCCGGGGCGGGTCGCTAGTTTATTATATTATATATTATTTCCTATTTCTTTCAATAGATTCATTAGCTAGGAACTCATTCCCACCAGAATGTTAGCTGTATCTAATAATTGAAATAGTATTTTAAAATTTGTATGTGTTAAAATAGAGAATAGTGTTTCGATTTATTTGTTTTTCTTGTGATCACCTTGATGAACTTAAAGATATTTAACATCTTTGTCACATTCAAATGTAAATATAGTGTTGACAATGAATTATTTTGAAGGTAATTTTCATAAAATGAAATTAAAAATTTTTCTTATTTCCACAAGACACTTTATTTCAAATAAACACGAACGATTTAGATTTTTACATCACTATTAAGTGACTTGATAATGATGTAAAAGTCGACACCGGTCCTGTCTATTTGAAGTAAAGTCTCTTGTGGAAATTAGACAAAAAATTGTTTTACTTCATTTTATTAAAATCGATTTCCATAAGATGAATATTTCATCACTATCTCTGGAGGTAATTTTCCTTCCATTTACGTATTCTATATAACATGCAACTCCTATCTAAATTGTTTTAATTTCGATTTAATCAATATAAAAGGGCTAAATCCAGTTGCCTTGATCCATCTTTGAAGAAGAATAAAATATCATCCTCGGATCTGAACCAGAAATAAATGTGCTTCTAGCTAGCGGGGAATCCATTATATTATTATTATCTTCAATGAAAGACATTAGAATATCTGCCAAAAAAAGAATCCGCTGAACCATTATGTTGAGTGAAGAATTGTTATAATATATTCATGCAATTTGGTCATTAACATCGCTTTCCTACAGGAAGTTTTTCTTTAGTCAATGCCATGACTGTCGTTATGGTCATTCCTACTCCTGTCATTTGCTTTCCATCTTAGCGCTGGTTTCCGGCATATTTCAAGGTGTAATGCGACCAGTGCCAAGGGACGAATGGTACCTGGCCTCAGGTATCCTCAACGGCGCTTCTGGGAAACCAAAATATGCAGCCTAAGCCTTACATCAGAGAATTGTAGGACCGGACACTCTTCTCCCTTGTTTTGAAGGACCAGTATGAACCGAGACAACAAAAATAACACAAAATGGGTTAGACTAGGACTCATCGGTAGGCACCTTCTCCAACACTATCATGAGCTCGGACTATCGCAGTGTCAAGGTATCGGGGACGCAAGGAACCAATAGAACAAAGAGTCAATGAGTACCCATAGATAATAAATTTCCTTGGAGGTTGTTTCTTTATTTACTAATGTACCTACCTATGCGTGTGACATTGAGTTAAAGACCTCACACCTCTAGATCAGTCTGAATTCATAAATGCAGTAACGCTGTGCTCATTCTCAATACGGTGAATAATATTTGGCGCAAATATCCGGCATAGCGATGGGATCTTTGTTCCAGCTTCTAACGCCAATCCTGTTACGGAATGCCTAAAAGAATCTGTGATAAATTCACTAGATTTTCAGCAGTATTTATCAAACGGTATATGTAGATGATTGTCTAATGTGTGTTTCTAAGGATGAAATTTAGTATGTAATAAATTAATTTGACAAATTCTACTGTAAACTTCAATTTACCTGCGAAATAGAAGAGCCTAGATTCCTAGATGTGAAATTTAGACATGATTCAGACGGAAAAATGAAAATATTGTCGCTTACAAAAGAAGTTTGGTCTCAACGACATCTTCATTATAATTTAGTTGCACCAACGAGTTATAAAAAGAGTGTTATAATATAAACAGCCTCATATATCGCGCAGTATGACATACATGTTGGACAAAAGCCTACTTACTGGGTATGTGAATATTTTCCAAATCTTAAACCGTTAATACCTGGAGACAGAGAAACACACACGATATATTAATTGAATTCTTCTAGATTGCGATGGGACTTATACAGTAACCTCTGAACAAAATTTGCAAGAAAGGATATATGGCCATAAGTATAGTACTTAAAACAAAAGCTTCCACCGCCCTGCTAAACAATGTTTTGATTATAACCATCAGTTCAATCATAAAACATTATATTTTGAAGAAATCAATTATTATGAAAGATCCACCCTCAAGATGATTCCCATAAAGTATGTAAGTCATAGAACCGATGTTCAATCATTAAGTTAAAATTATAGAAACATAATTTATCAAACATTCGGAAATTTCTATATATTTTTTTATAATGTTCAAAATTGTGTTGTTGTAGAAGGCTGATAAAAAAATCAGTAATACCGGTACAGCAAAGATCATGCAGTCATAAAAGTATGAGTACATCTGTTTAACATTGTACGAATCTGGCGCAAAGTGATTTTGGTTGTCGGCTCAGAGTGATCGAACTGTTATGTTTCTTGAGATATGACAACTATAGATACATTACTGTGATGTAATGTTTCTCTAATACATATTCATATAATTACACATTAATGTGTTAGATTTTCAAATATTCGTGTATCGTTCGTTGTTGCAACGCACATTTTTGCTTGAAATCAATGCGATCAAGACGCTCAGTGATATTGCAATTATTTTAAGGAATCCTCCGCTTTTGTGACATGAATTAGTTTCCAAACGTCTTCTGATGATGGTTCTGGAACCTGAATGTACGTGAAGGCGAAAATATAGTTGAAATATGTATCAATGTAACCAATTTCTCGAGAATTTACATATAATTTAAATGCATGGATATAAACAGCCTGTATCAATTTGTCATAACTCCGCATTATAATTTCCCAACTCCAATTATTTAATTCCATTCTTGTTTTTCTCCATATTCCAATTTGATCCCCATTTGTTGGTTTCATCTTACTTTGACTTCATATAACTTAAAACCTATATTTATTTAAACGTTGGTATCGTTCTGAAGATGACTTGCTAGTTGTCCAAACTATAGCAAGAATAATAGTTTCCTATAATATAAGTGATATAAAAACATAGGGATAGTATCTTATTCTATCAATATTGAAGTCATATTGTTTATTATACATTAACGAAGTACTTATCTAAAAGATTATTTGTAAAGTCATCTAATATGTTCCTTTGGATTAATTGGAGATATGTCTCCTGTTGGATATAATAATCCAATTCTTCCACGTTAAGGCCCCATGCAGGTGGGAGATCACCATCATGCAATACTAGGGTAATATCTCGGAGTATTGCTACTATGTACACTACTGCTTCTAAATATACAATGCAATACAAAAGATAAACAGGAAAAAGAAACTTCTTCTTGTTATACCTATTGTTCTCTCAACTCTATTCCTAGTGAAAATATGAGACTCATTATACATTTCTTCGGATCTTGTGTTGGGATTATCTAATTGTGTGAGGAAGTAAGATGTCGGAGGATATGCAATATCACTTAGAACAAAAATGAGAAGTGTTCAGTACACTACACTTCTATTTATCAGTTTGAATAATTATAAGATTGCCTGTTCAGAATTGTACCGCTTCAAACCTAGTCGTAAGCCTAATTTGAAAACGGTAGCATCATAGGAGCAGCCTGGTTCTGGCATGCAATAATATTAATTTTCATTTCACTATCACATACGTTTAATACGAAGAACTTCTCCATCACCACCTAGGAGAATGGAACAATTACAAACCTAGAAGTGAACCAATTCAGTCCTTCTAAATTTATATTTGAAAGAAAAATTTTGTAGGGGAAAGTGGGGAATGGTGAGCAGCTGGTAATCATCACATTTCAAAATTGGTTGGTGATACAAGTGACCGATAGTGTTCAATAATAGAATTTCTGTTCAGATAGAATTGTGTGTTCGTGATAATATTCTAGAAATTTTTATTTTTCAATTATTTGTGTGAATAATTTAGACATTGGTCAAGAGTGTAATAGAAAACGTACGTGAAATATAAGTGACAAATTATTTTTTTTTTGGTGAGTACTAATTTTATTGAATATAACGGTCTTGAATTTGGCCTCGAATTTACTCAAATGCATTTATCTGCAGATACATACGTACAACGGAAGAACCTGATCAGCTGCTATTTATTTTATGTGATAAAAAGAATGGAGAAAAAAGATTCAATTCACCTCGGTGAGATAGCTATATACGCACTTATAAAAGCGAGTCAAGAGATAGAAAATAAAAAATACTTAAAAATGAAAGACTTGTCATTCCTAGATGTTCATAAAAACTGTAAGACTTTATACATTAGAACATCTCATATTAAAAGTTCTACGAAAGCTATTTCAGATAAACTCACACAATTAGAGAGAGATAACAAGGAAGCTCGAAAATTCAACTTTGGTTCGTTGTGCCTTTTCTGTGGTTTTGATGCAACAACCGATACTCATTAGCGACCTATTAAATTAGTTTGCAGTGATCAATTCAAAGAAAATATTCCAAAAGAATTGAAAGAATGGTCTGAAGAGGATACCAATGAAACGTTGAAATTACGATAAGAACACGCTGATGATCTACAAACAAAAAATGCTCGTTACCACGCAAAATGTAGAAACATATTTTACACGAACCATCCAACCACGGCAAAAGTTGGTCGTCCAAAGGATGAAAATGAATCTAATGTTGTGCATTACGTAATTAATCATATACTTGAAAATTTTGAGGACTCACAGTTCTCTTCAAAACAAATGATAGAAGGTTTTCGTGACAACTTGACGCGTATTTCCATCATAAAAGAGCATCTGATAAATAATTATTCTCAGGATGATGATGCAATAATGTGTTTCGTGAATAGAAAAGTACTTGACATTGAATGATATAAAAAAAAGCCCCTAGGGTTGAAGAAGAGCTTGTTCGAGTAGTACAAATGGCTGCCAATATTATTTGTCAAGATATTGGAAGTAAACATTACGATACATATAGTTATAATGCACCAAGTTCTTCCTTAGAAGATGTAGAAAAAGATGTTCTTAAAAGTTTAAAGGTATTTTCAGAAACTCTTATCAAAAGCAACAAGAGCTCCGAACACACGTTGAATAATAAATGGTCTGAACAAGTTTCAACAATTGCGCATATTTTGATATCTTCTGTCAGACCTCGAACATTTTTGTCATCAATTTTATTAGGGTTGTCTTTTTTCATACACAAGAAATTCGCTGCAAGATGTCTTTTAGATACTTTATCTTATTTGGGACTCTGTGTATCTTACCATGAAAGGATGAAATTTGAATCATCTATATTACATGATCGCGAATAAATTAAAATTCCTGATCATGCCTCTATTCAGTTTTCTTTTGATAACGTCGACCATAATACTAATACAATAGATGGCTTTGAAACTTTTCATGCTATGGGCGGCATAATGTGAGTCACTCCCTCTTCTGCTGTTACATCCGAAAGCTGTTTAAAAAAATTGATCTCTATACTAACATCTATAAAATTGGAAAATTTGGATTCCTTCCTTTGAAGTTCTTCGACAGAGGCACATCAATTGGATTAAATAATATAATTGTAAAGAATTTTGATGATCTTAATGATGAATTTGATATCAGTACTGCAGATTTTGCTTGGTTATATAAAAAAACGCACATCCGCTTGAAACACAAGGATGGAGTGGTTTTCAAGAAAAATGCCATTTAAATATTGATTATAAAACATCAAGAATAATACCGATTCCATTAGTAAATAATCCTCCAAGTGACTAAATACAATATTTACAGTTCTTGTAGAAGCATCGCAAAGATGCAAATCAAGGGCTCAGGAGCGCTGCTTTATTACTTTCGACCAGCCGTTATACTCAAATGCACGTGAAATAATTTCTTGTGTAGATCCTACAAATGATCCTTATAACTTTCAATCAGTTGCAGTACTGCTTGGAGGCTTCCATATGCTTATGAGTAAAGTGAGGCATTTATGAAATTTTCATATTTGGCATATTTTTCATATTATATGAAATTTTTCCGAATTTACAAACAATTCCTTCCTATACAATTTAACCAAAACATTTTATTATTCTTGGGACCAAGTAAATTTAAAAGCTCTCAATTTGTGTTGCTTGACTGGTTTTGCATGTAGCCGGTATCATTTTAAGAAAAGGACAATTATACTGGTAAATCCCAATAATATTGTTGATGTTTAAAATATTCACTCAATCCGGAAGTAGGTACTCAGAATTAATTACCCGACACCGTTGGGGTCCATTTATTTGTTGCCAAACTAAGGTCACAAGTTATTAAAAGTTTTCTTTAAAATTGTGTCGACAGTTTTAGAGTTAATTTAAATTCAGATTGTGAAGTGTGCCAGTGTGTCTATTTAAAATGGCAAGTGGTATCAAAGTGTCTATGTGGATTGAACCATTTCCGGAGTTTTCTATGGACATGGCACAAGGTGTGTCATGAAGAGGGTTTATTAAATATGCACAAGGTGTATTTTACGTAACTTTTTAAGATTTCGAATGTTAGGATTTCTGGGTATAAAGAGTGTTCCTTGCCTCTGGCATACAGGGTGGGGCAAACTTTGATCGTAGTTCCATAACTCCTTTGAAACAAAACTAAACAATTTTTTAGAATGAAACCGGTCAAAATGATGGACAAAGGCACATATTCTAAAAAAAACTTTTTTCGTACAATTCGGCTGGATAATCATAAACGTATTTCAAGGTCACGTACCGGTAATTATAACGTCTCCAACGTATTTGCATAATTTATTATTGGGTTATCCTGTATACATGAAAATAATTATAGAATACGTGTTTTCGTCCACCATTGACCAGTTTTATTTGAAAGAAATGTTATGTTTTATTTCAAAAGAGTTACAGAACTATGACTATTTAAATTCAGATTGTGAAGTGTGCCAGTGTGTCTATTTAAAATGGCAAGTGGTATCAAAGTGTCTATGTGGATTGAACCATTTCCGGAGTTTTCTATGGACATGGCACAAGGTGTGTCATGAAGAGGGTTTATTAAATATGCACAAGGTGTATTTTACGTAACTTTTTAAGATTTCGAATGTTAGGATTTCTGGGTATAAAGAGTGTTCCTTGCCTCTGGCATACAGGGTGGGGCAAACTTTGATCGTAGTTCCATAACTCCTTTGAAACAAAACTAAACAATTTTTTAGAATGAAACCGGTCAAAATGATGGACAAAGGCACATATTCTAAAAAAAACTTTTTTCGTACAATTCGGCTGGATAATCATAAACGTATTTCAAGGTCACGTACCGGTAATTATAACGTCTCCAACGTATTTGCATAATTTATTATTGGGTTATCCTGTATACATGAAAATAATTATAGAATACGTGTTTTCGTCCACCATTGACCAGTTTTATTTGAAAGAAATGTTATGTTTTATTTCAAAAGAGTTACAGAACTATGACCGAGGTTTACCCCACCCTGTAGTTCAATATGATTTGAGAAGTTACAAATAAGTTAAATTGAATTAAAATCTATAGGGGCTCGTATAATGTGGAAGCAAACTTAAGTTTTTACACCCTGTGGCAAATAAGCGATAGCCACTATATGAATTGGTTTGTTAAAGAGGGGCCTATTTGAAAAATTTGCTCTACATATGGTATTTCGTCTTTGTAGATTACATCTGAGAAAAGGTTTCTAATAGAATGTTACAACTGCATCACATGTGGCTAAGCCAAACAAAGTGACATCTGAGGGAAAAAAGCAACCGTCAATATCAAAGTGCGTTCAATCTAATGTTGCCAAAACTTCAAGTGAGCAATTTTCAATCTTTTTTTGATTGTGAAAATTAAAATATTAATTTTTAGATAATTTCATATTTACATTTTTTTTTTCATATTTCAACTAAATTTCTTTCATATATATGATCATATCTCCTACTTTTCTTCTTCATATTTGCCTCACTTTACTTATGAGCTTCTTAGGATCTGTTGGATTTATTATGAAAGGATCTGGACTTCAAGAAGCATTTTGCGTCTTGTTTGCTGTAAAATCTACTGAAAAAGCATTTGAAGGTCGTGCATATTCAAGAGCAATAAGAGGAAACACATTAATTCAAGCATCACTCGCTGATAAAATTTTTCAAGAAGTTCCTTTAAGTGAAGAAGAAATTTCTTGTTTGTGTGAATATGCAGAGGAAATTCAGAATTTATCCTATGAAGAATTCAAGGATTATTAAGACGAAGTAGTTTGTATTAAAAAAAATTTATTCAACAATTACGAAAACTTGAAGGGAGAGGACCCACATGTAACTTGTGGATACAATATTTTATCATGATAAACATGGAAAGCGTTTTATTGAAGCTGAACGCATCGGAAATTGAGAATAACGCTTACAGTGAAAAGTATGATTTCGTATTCCCACGCTAGCGGACATCACTTGTATGCAAAATCTAGTCATTTGTACCTCCAAGATATGATAGAATTAGAATCCACAAAGAATATTTTTGAATACAACGACGTCGTCGTAATAAATCCGCTGTTAATTTTTCAGCGAATTTCTTTGAACTTAAAAAATCAAGAAGACATGAAAAAATATCTGCAATATGAACTCGCGCCACTCCAACTTTCTTTGTTTGATGAGAATGGAATACACAAAACGGCAAAATCAAGTTTTTATGACAATTTTGAGTGTTTGTCGCAACCTCCAGAGACAAACGAAAATGACATTTATGTTTTAGACGGCAAACGTTTGCTTCATCGTGTTGTTTGGCAACGCAACATACTTGCCCAAGAAATTATTAATAAATATGTACAATATGTACATAAATATAAGAAAGCAATAATAGTATTCGATGGATATCCCGAGGACACATGAAGTAATTTGAAAACATGGGGAAGAATGAGGCGGCAACGTGACAATGTATATCACGCATATTAGTTTGATAAAAAAACAAAAATCTCCGACAAGCAAGCAACTTTTTTGACAAACAATAAACATAAGAAAAGGCTTATTAGTATGCTTCCTGTTGGATTACAAAATGTTGGATTTGAACCTAAAATAGCAGAAGAAGATGCAGATTCATTTATTATTGAACTACGGCGAATTTGAGTGCAGTAAATAACATTATGGTACTTGAAGAAAATGTAGGTTTGATGTACTTTTAACTCGGTTGGTTCCCAGTACGAAAAATATTTTCTTTTTGAAAAAAGGAAAAAGGACGAGAAGTGGATCGATGGTACTCCAACATCAGCTTTAAATATCCAGAATTATCAGAATATGTAGCATTTCTTCACGCCGTATCGGGCTGTGATACAGTTTCTTCGATGTACAAACAAGGGAAGAAAAAGTTATTAAAAATTTTGACTTCTAATCCAGATTACCTTCAATTACTACATGTTTTCCATAGAGATAATGCTCTTCGTGAAGAAATTGCTAGGAATATGTGCCAAATAACTTCTTTGCTATATTACAATAAGAAAGAAGGCACGCTCAATGAACATCGCTCTGAATCTTTTGAACGATCAACAGCTCGAGCTTCATTTCAATCAGAAAATCTTCCTGCTACTGAAGGAATCGCCAGACAACATGCCTTCAGAGTTTACTGTGAAAATGGTTGGGCAACGATAAAGATATAACTCACTGAGGATGGATAGTTGCAGATAATGTATCAATGCCAGTTTATACTGAGGAACCGTTGATACCGGAGGAAATATTAAAAAATATCATGTACCTGTGCGACTGGTTGTAAAACAAAAGTATGTAACTGTAAAAAAAAATTTCTCAAATGTACTAGTATTTGTACACATTGTGACTTAGCACAATGTGAAAACTTCGAAACTCCTGCTAACATCGAAAGGAATGAAGATACTCTTGAGGCTTTCGGCAATTTTCTTAACCAAAACATCGGAGTAGAAGAAGAGAACGAAAATGAATTAGGAGGCAATTCCCCAATAAAGAAGAGAAAAATTTGAATACATTTTATTAATATAAGACGTATAAGCTGTATACCGCTACTTTGATTGTGAGAATTTTATAAATATTTTATAATAATTTTGTAAATAAATGAAATTTAAAACTTATCTTAATATGTTGTATTTATTCAATTTTGTATCATAAAAAAATATTTACTGAAATAATTAAATAATTGTTAAAGAGATCCGCAAGCATAACGTCAGTATGATTCCCTTAGCAAAAATGTTGAGGTATTACATGGAAAATACTGTTTTGATAATAAATCGTAATTTAAATGACATAAAAATTAAAACAAATTGGAAGTGTAAAAAATAAATATTTCCAAGTCTATTCTAAGGCAGACATAAATACGATATTCGTGTTTATCTCGTCGAGCTACCCCAAATTAAGTACAAAAAGATTTTTGTACGTTATCCAGAAGCCGAAATATTGGAGATTTTGCAAGCACAAGCCACTTTGAACGCACGAAATCAGTTTTCAGTGCGAGCGCGCAGTGCATTCTCCACTCCGCCTCACGCTCCGGCAACCGTGCAAGCTTCGCTTTGTTACTCAATTTCTAATACTATTAATCAATAAAACATATCCCAGTATTTTTTTATTGAAAATGTAGGTATTTAACATTAACATTCGTAGAACACACTTCTAAATAATGTTTATTGCGTCTTACAGATTGTTTTGAAATAAAAAAATTATCGCTGGTTCAGAAGATCGTAGAGGAAAACTTTTTTCTTGGTCATTCGTGAAAAAATGTCAGAAATCGATTTCCGTCAGATATTTTTCTAAAATAAGAATCATAAGACTTATCTGAAAAAAACATGTTCAAAAAAGGTGGTCATTTTTTCACCCTTAAAATTGAAAAAATCGCTAGATTTCTTCAACAATAACATTATAACACAACTCTGTATGAAGGAAATGGGATCGGAGTTGTTACTCTAGGACTATCTGCTGAGAACATCTAGCCAATTTATAAGAGCGTCTTTTTGTCGAAAAATCGATATATCTCGAAAATAATCAATATTTTGAATTAAAACGGAAATCACTTCTTCAGCTTGCCATGGGGTATACGTTCAGCAAATAATATATATGGAAACGTGATAGTTAATGACTTCTCGATACCCCGATTTTCAAAGGTTTTTTCGATATAACTCGAAAACAGTACGTGGTCAACATCTGCAAGAGACGGACGTCTTCTGATAAAAACACGTGTGATATTTCTTTAAGTGAATCGTTTAACTGATAAACAGTATTAATATCTTAATATATTGAGCAAACCTTCTTAGGAAAGATTGATCTCTAGTATTTTCAATAATATTGAAGAAAGTACTTCAATAATTTTGTACTATATGACAATTTCCGCAATTGGTCATGGCTAGTGGCATGTACGGCGAGGAAGGGGGTCCTCCTATACAACATATGGTAGAATCCGGTGAGTCAATTCCATTATCTAACCTGAACGACGATAATCTTAGTCAAGTATCAAATAGTTCCAATGAAAATAATACCCAGATGAACAAAGTGCACTATGATGAATCTACTATATGTATACAGATCCTGTGACAAAGGTTCTTTTTGGGTTTATGTCGAATCGTTGGACAAAAATATTAGTAGATTAAACGACGTGCGCGTAGGAAATTACATACATCAAGTACCTCAGCTTACTGGAAGAATAGTTGGAATTAAATCTAAAGGAAAAAATTAAATAAAGGTAGAAGCTTCGAATTATATTACAGCAAATAAACTTATACAACATGAAGTTTTCACTAAAAACAATCTGATCGCATATATACCTCAATATTTTACCAGCCGTAAAGGAATTATCAGGTTTGTGGATGCATTTTTCAATTCAGAATATCTGAGTAATGCTATAAATCTGAATTTTCGGAAGTTGTGGAAGTAAAAAGATTTATTGGCAAAGTAACTCTACCAGACGGTACAATTGAAGAATTTCCTAGACAAACGTTATGTGTGTCATTTTTAGGTACAACCTTACCATCATTTGTAACTATCAACTCGGTAGCATTTCAGGTTGAGCCATATGTTTACCCCGTAATACAGTGCTTCAACTGTTCACGCTACGGTCACATGAAACAGCAATGTAGAAGTCAAAACAGATGTAGCAACTGTGAAGAAAATCATGTCCATTTCTATCCAAAAAATGTATATATTGCAAGACAAATGAACATTTCTCAAGTGACAAAAATTGTCCTTTTTATAAGAAACAAAAGAACATAAAAAAGATTATGGCGGAAAAGAATGTATCTTCTAAGGAAGCGGAAATAATATGTGATATGCCTTCATATGCCAATATAACATCTACACTTGCAGTTTATGATAAATCTGCACTATTGGGTCGATTGAATGAAGCAGAATTCCCGGCTTTACGCCCAAACTTAAACACGAATATGAATTTGTTAGGAAACATACAGTTCAACCTAGAATAAGACCCACAACAGTGGAAAAGCTCAGTTTACCTCCAACTAATCCATTAAATATACCAAACAAAAAACGTAAAGCACCAATATCTCCTATAGAAAATTCCTAGATCATTCGGGACTTGTGTTTTTCCAAACCCCCACCGCTCAAATGAGGTCGAACGTGAAATTAATGGATTTAATCAAAAGCTATTAAGAAATGTATCAAATTGTATAATAGACCTAATTACCAATGTATTACCAAATTGTGAAACAACAGGTTTATCAGATTTACAAATCACGGATAGTTTAATCAATTCTAAATGCAACGCACAGCTCAGAATCAGAAAAATCAGATGACACAACAAAATAATCTCCAAATTATGCAGTGGAATGCTAGATCGGTAGTCGCTAATGAATTAGGTCTCTGTAAATCTCTCAATGATTATTCAGTTGATATTGCTATTATCTCAGAAACTTGGTTTATGCCCTCTATGCAAATTTCTTTTAATAATTATAATGTTGTAAGATGTGATCGAAATAATGGAAAGGGTGGTGTTGCGATACTGGTATCTTCTAAAATCCAGTTTAGAGAAATGACCGTTCATTCACAAAATACCCTTGCTGGAAATCTGTGGTATTTCCACCACTATTTACAACACCGATTTCACTTTTAAAAGTGTATATAAGCCACCAAATGTTAATATTACAACAGCAGAATGGGACACATTTTTCGCCACTCCTCCACGTAATGATGTATTTGTAGGCGGTGACTTCAACAGTCACCCCACCACCTGGGGATCCTCTCAAAACGATGCACAAGGCAACAATCTGATAGATTATTCAGATAATCATAATTTGGTTCTGTTACATGACGGTTCATCTAAACGGCACAGTCTTCAACACTTCGCTGTTGACTTGACACTGGTCTCGAATAATCTGCTGAGATAGATTTCTTGGGAACTCACAAAGGACAATTTAGGCTCAGATCATTACCTAATCTTAATTGGGTTGACAAACATACCTAAGCCTGACAAGGTCATATACCCTTGTCGAAAATGGAGAATTTCAGATGCTAATTGGCATTTATTCAGTCAAGCAGTCGACACAAAACTTAACTGTTTTAATTCGGGCATGAGCTCAGAGGTCATGGCAGACAGACTTATCGAAGCAATTCAATATGAATGTCAGAAAGGCATTCCAGAAAATCGACCATTTACACCATCTCATAGGCAGAAAACACAATGGTGGGATTTGGATTGCGACGCAGCAATTGCTAAACGAAAAAGTGCATTAAGTAAATACAAAAAATTTTGTAGAATGCAATAAAGTAATGGCTGACACGAAGCACCTTTTTAGAAGAAAATCTGGAGGAAGCTTCAAAAAATTTTGCACCAACCTAAATGAAAACACACCCATGTCAGAGATTTGGCAGAAAGTCAGAAAAATAAAAAACAAAAATAAATATAATCACATCATTAGTGAGGAAATAGCAAGTGAAATACATGAAGATTTATGTCCTCCCAGAGTTATGCCTAGTATTAACTTTCAAAATATAACAGGATGAGAGGTATAATTTCCTAATACGATTGATCAGTCAGAACTCCGAATGTCCTTAAAGAACAGTAATAATACGGCCCCTGGAATAGACGACATTTCATATTCGATGATACATCATCTCTCAAATGAATGTAAACAAAAACTATTAATTATGTTCAACAAATTTCTGGAAGGTGATATTCCAGCTTCCCTTAGAAAATGTGCAATTGTGATACTCGGCAAAAATCAGCAAAACATCTCCAAAAGTTCATATCGACCTGTTACTCTACTAAGCTGTTTACTTGAAACATTCGAACGGATATTCAAATTTAGATTAGAATTATGGATACATCGGTATAATATTCTTCCTATGAATCAATATGGGTTTAAAAAACAATATGATACACTGGACGTAGTGACACATTTATGTACAGATGTTCAGTTATCTCTCAGCGATAATCGAATCACAAATGCATTATTTATTGATATAAAGAAAGCTTATGATGACGTCCAACTGGAAATACTCTACGAAAAACTAATATACTCAAATATGCCACCAATATTAGCTAAATGTTCAGTTAATATTTTTCTGGGCCGCATCACATATATCAAAATTGAAGGAAAATTAATAAGTTCCAGAAGCTGATTTGTTGGCTTAGCACAAGGCTCTATCCTGAGTCTCATTATTTTTAACCTCTATACATTCGATATACATACCCTGTTTTTAGAATATATCATATGTATTCAATATGAAGACGATTTAATATTTTATTCCATGAATAAAAAATACATAGATTCAATCAGAGATTTACGATACATCATGACAGTTCTCAACAGGTGGTGCTCACAAAACGGATTGACAATTTCAGCAGACAAAAGCGCGGTAGTCCTCTTCTCTTGAAAACATATTCTTAACGTAGATAGTTTGACCGATACCAGTATCGAAATCGATCAAATACGTGGGTGTTACCTTAGATCGAAAACTATTATGGGGTCAGTTCATTTCACAGATCATTGAAAAAGCTAACAAAGCAATACATTTCTTGAAATATGTAACATCTCGCTTAGGAGGATGTGATCATCAAACAGCCTTAATCTTTTATAAAGCTTACATTAGATCTATTCTTGATTATGGATGTGTTGTGTATCGACTAGCAAAACTCACCTCATGAAACTAAATAGAATTCAATATAAGGCAGTGCGGTTGGTTATAGGAGCCCTCAAGTCTACTCCAACCCAGGCTTTATTGGCCTTAGATCCCCCCCCCCCCATAGACCTTCGTAGAAACCTATTAGCGGAGAAATATACAATGGAAGTTTATGTAAAAAATGTTCAAAAATTTTCGTCAGCTGATGGTTAGTGATTTAACAAACAAATATTGGGCTGAGAAATCTTCTCCTCCCGTGGCACTAGGAGTGTCCTTCATAATTGTCAATGTGGTCCGTAAGCATCCTAATAATATTCTTACCAACTTTGAATTGGAGCAGGTAATCTATGAACCAAAAGTGTGTACACTTACATATTCCGGCTGGGAGTGGGGATGTTAAAAACAACGGCTACCGCCGTTAGGTAGTATTGACGTCTCCTCATTGTTCTCTCCATATTACTATAGAGGGAACGAGGGAAATGTATTCGCATCTTCGGTGACATACTGAGATTCTTCTGAATGTTTTCAAAATCGAATAGTGTGAAATAGAACATTTCATTGCTGCTTTCAAGTGTTTGACCAACATGAACTTGCATCACAAAGCATGATAATAGCTTCATTCATGTTATTTTCCAAACAGCTGCGACGCTACAATTTAGTCCAACGATTGGATAAATTATTTTTATTATTTTAGTTGGCGTTTGCTACAGTGAAGATTATCATATGGTGATAATGAGATTATTATTTGAGCACCAGGTTATTGATAACCAAAATAATAACAAATCACTTAACTGGGGATTCAAACAGCCAAATTTCCCAAATCAAAGTTACTCATAAATGAAAGTCGAATACCATGTGTGATTGGAGTTTACTTATTAGTCAAAAACAGTTTGAGAATGTAACTAGCTACTTATATTATCAAAATGAGGGAGAACTGATGATTTATAAATATTCAAGACAAGTTCGAATAATATACTCAAGATTGCTGAATTACTTAGCAATCTAAGTATGTAAAATTTCCTTAGTTTTATGTATTCACACACTTTTTGTCAGATAAGAACTCTCGGTAGTGTGGGGATATCAACCAGGAGTATCAAGAATATCTTGAACCAATATGTACCGCCTAGTATATACCCGATTATCACAACTAAATGGACAGCCACACTTCAGTTAGGAGGAAAATCCTTAGTAGATGAACACCACTACCACGGGCGCAGGATATCCGGTCTCCACATCCGGTCTAGCTGTCGATGTGCATACCATAGAGCTGAAAGTTATAGAGCTAACCCCAAGTCAAAACCATAGAGCATTAAGCAGACCGGAGGTACAGACTGTTTCGTAGAGGTGGCACCACCAAGTGACAGCTGTCATGGCGACCATAAGGACCAGCTGTCATGGCGGCCATAAGGTACACCTGTCATGGCGACCATAAGGTCCAACTGTCATGGCTGACCTAAGGTACAGCTGTCATGGCGACCATAAGGTACAGCTGTCATGGCGACCAAAAGGTCCAACTGTCATGGCGGCCATAAGGTCCAGCTGTCATGGCGACCATAAGGACCAGATGTCATGGCGACCATAAGGTTCAGCTGTCATGGCGACCATAAGGACCAGCTATCATGGTGGACCTAAGGTACAGATTGCTTCGTAGAGATGTCGCCATCAAGTGACAGCTGTCATGGCGGACCTAAGGTACAGATTGCTTCGTGAAGATGTTACCACCACGTGACAGCTGTCATGGCGACCCTAAGGTACAGGTTGCTTCGTGTAGGTGTCACCACCACGTGACAGCTGTCATGGTGGGCTAAAGGTACAGGCTGCTTCGTGTAGGTGTCACCACCACATGACAGCTGTCATGGTGAGCTAATGGTACAGGCTGCTTCGTTTAGGTGTCACGTGACAGCGGTCATCGAAGGTACAGGCTGCTTCGTGTAGGTGGCGCCACCAGTTCGGCTCGTCCGACTCGTGCGAATCCAAGATGACAGGCTGCTATCACAGGGCAGACGTGTGACGCCACAGCATAAAGGTACAGACTGCTTCGTGGAGGTGTCGCCACCAGTTCGACTCGCCCGACTCATGCGACTCGTACGGTTTTGAAATCACATGATCTGTCACGCGGTGAGATATGGTATCTGTCACTTCGACGGAGTGTCTGTCACAAGGTGTCATGCTGACTATCACGTACAATAGAGCTGAAGGTTATAGAGCTAACCTAACTCAAAACCGTAGAGCATCATGGTGGTGGAAAGAATTGTCATGGTGTCTGTCACGTGAGGTCTTCATCGAGGTGTCATGTCGCGTCTTGGAGGGTGTGACGTGGTGGATCCATGAAGCATCTGTCACGCGAACTGTCATGACGGATCTATGAATGTCAACCATAGCTTTATAGGTATCAAATGAAAAGTCTTGATATGCAGAATGTTAATTTTATTGAATTGAAGATCCTACGATCATAGTTTACCAACGATGATGACGTCACGGGAGGCATTCATTGTTTCAATCCGGCGACCGTAGTTTACGAACGATGATGACGTCACTGCTCCGAACCGATGACAGTAACTGATTCAATCCGGCGACCATAGTTCACGAACGATGATGACGTCATCATCGTTCACGAACTATGATGGTCAGATGAGGAATGAAATGCGAGTAATAATAATGATACTCTATGAGTAAATGTGAAAAGTTGGAGGTTATGATAAAGATATCCAGTAAGTTTGTAAATGTGTCATTATGCATATATCTCTTGAAGAATACACACGTATACTTTAAAAATTTGTGGAGAAAGTTCATGAACTAAGAAGAGACTTGAATTTTTACGAAGATAAAATAAAAGTTATAAGACTGTTGAATACATTTACAGTGCAAAAAGTGAAGATAATGATGGGAGTGGGGATGTTAAAAACAAATTTCGTGATTCTAACCACAATTCTGAATGGTATTCTATACGCGAACGTTCCCCAACACGTTCAGCGCATTTATATTTGTCTGAAGGATGTTGCAACCGATGGTGGTGGGGGGTGTAACCATACCGAATGGATTCCGATGAATTTTAGAAAAATCAACGATAATCAATTAGAGGTATTCGCATTCAACATTCCTCAAGATAATCGTACCACAATACATTATAAACTTAAACTTTTATTCTTTGACCGGAGTGAGGGAGATATGGCTGAATGGCAATTGCTCCAACAATCATCATGTTTACCACATGTCATACAAAAGACAATATCAACACCATCCACACGTACATCATCCTCACTAGACGAAGAAATTTCTAAAATTTTCGCAATTTTGTATGCAATTTTATCTTCTTTATCAGTACTAATGTTGAAAATGTTTGTTAAATATGTAAAGAAGGCTATTTACCATGTAAATAAATGATTGTATGAAGATATAAGTGTTTTAATAAAACAAAAGGAATGATAATTATAATAATATATTGACATTATCATTTGCTAGTTTATAAGATTCATTTTTGTGATTGATAACACATTCTATCAATGACTCGATGTTGATATCACTAATCAATTGTTCACCCCCCTCTTCTTCTGCGGCATGAATAATATTTCCTCTTGCATACAATTTCAAATCGCGGCGGAAATTCTGTTTCACTTCGTTACCAATATCGATAGCATGAGATATGTTAGACCATTTACGTATTAATCGCATTCCTCGATTTTGTAATTTTCTGTCGGTATCACGCCAACCATCTTCCTGTCGACGCATTAGGTACCATTCTGGTCTCATATCATTCGATGTTCGAAATAATCCTAAATAATATATATTATATAAATTTTATTATGAAAAACAAAGTAATTACCTAAATTTCGTCTCTTTCCGAAATTTATAGGACGTGGAACAATATTTGGTGCAATGTTATTCCGTATGGTGATAACATTCATTTGAATTTGTTGAGATAAGCGTTGAGATCGTTCTTTCGCAAGACAATCACGTTCCTCAGCTCTTTGACGTTCTTGTTGTTCATAGAATTTCTCGTACTCACAATATTTCATCATAATAAATTTCATTAACGAAAACAGTTCACGTAACTCGATGACTTTAGGAGTTCGCATTTGCATCAATAATGATTCGAAATCAATAGCATCTAGAACATAATATTTCTTTCGTGCATCAGTCTTATCACAAATTTCTAAATGGTGTATATGCGGGTTTTTCCTCAACAATCTTGTTATAACACCCTTTTTAGCATGATATTTTTTGACGCGATAACCTAACCAATCCAATAGATCTTCATTCATCAGGACGCGTTGGTTTAGTTGAATATTCCAAAATAAATAGTTTCTTTTATCGTTTCTTATATCGATCCCAAATTTTAGACACACTTCATTAACTGTTAACTTAATAAAATTGTTGGTGGACCATGTAGCCACATTTGAATCACGAACGCACGCTGCTAAGTTCATTTTTATAACTGAACATTTTCTGGAATGATTCTCTCTTACATACGTGAGAACGTGAACGTGAATAGTGAGGGTGGGGGGTAACTCTCCGTTTCGATGTCATTGCAAACGTTGATAACTGACTGATAACGTCACTAGTTGTTTCAATTTGTTTCATTTCCAGCAACCGACTACCATAGTTTACAAACTATGATCGTCGGATGTTTACATCACCACCTACCGTTTGAGGAATAAAATATCAAATATAATAATAATAATAACATTTATTGGGAAAGATACATTTTGATAGTACATCATTTAGAACTAAAATTATAACATTATGATTCATCACCTGGTTCTTCACACCAAATTCCGAACTGATCCTGTAATCGGAGAATACTCCATTATACGATCGTTAATGATGATGCAATAAGCCCTGGTGTTTTTGGGGAAATTCAGGAAACTTTCCATCTCTAGTTTGACGTCAACTGTTGATGACTTTATAGCATCGTTTCGTTTTGAACAGTCAATCACAAAAATTGCTCTATTCTTGAATGCTATGTAATCTAACATGGGCTCACTTATTATTTTATTTGAAAATGATTTCTGGAAATCATAGTACATCTGGTATGCTTCCACGTATTGCTGGTCGGTGAAATTCAATTTCATTGCTTCATATGGATAACACTCTGAATTCAAGTATAATTTTACATTCAGCAAGTTTATATTATCAAAATATGCACTGTGCTTAACAGGATTATTTTTCGATCGGTTTGGAAAGCTAGAATCACATATCTAGGACGTTCCAAATTCATTGATGTTTTAACAGCCCAAATGTCACGAGTGCTCTCCTTCATCAACGGATTTTCATGCAGATCCCAACTACGGAATGGAATCAAAATAGGCTTCTCAGCACTCAAATTCCCCAACATTTGAAATTTGACTTGATCACTTGGAAACACATGTCGCACTTTTAATGCTATCGTCTTCACATTTATTTTAGCCGTTTTCGTGCCTGTGCTATTAGTATAGCAATCGTTATCGGTTCGAGACCTTATCAAGCGCAGCTTATGTTTTCCACTCAAAACTTTGTTATAGTCGATGAATAGGCCTAGTAGAAAATTCAACGGTATCCATAAATTGATTTTATTATTGTAGACTGAACTCAATACATCCTTAAATGACCATCCAGAAATAGCTAGAGGTATAGATTCATGTTTGGCATATGTTAGATAAGCTCTGATGGTGCTGACAATACCAGGAACACGTACTTTGTCTATCTCTTTTCCATTCAATTCATAACTGATATATTCGAAGAGAAACGCTCCGAAATTATTCGTTAGTTTACATTCACCATCACCACTTGCTTCTGGCTGGAATTCTGCCTCGATGAATAAAGCAGACGAGGCCAAATCTACCAACACATCTTGTTGATTGATTAATATCTCAATTTCATCGCTGTTGCCAAAAGATGTTGTGTGGGGATAGTAGGTATGAGTTTCTTCTCGGATGATGTCTTCATTGAAGTTTGGCTCGTTGAATATTTGAAGTTTTTCCGACATTGTAATCAAGGGATTTCAAAAAATTGATCTTTTCCAATGATAGTGATGCAGAAGCAACCTTCTCCCTTGAACTCGTTGTAGATAATGACTGATGACCACTATGGGTATGTCTTTTATTGCTGAAATCCAAACCCATGTTCTCAAGTGATGGCTACTGCAACAACAACCTTCTCAGATGAATTCTTTTCATATAATGAGTGGTGGTGAGTATTGGATTATTATTCATTGTTGGAAGCCATAATCCCTAGCGGTCTTTTTCAACTCCAACCGTATAATAATTTCTTCTCCACGAAAATTTACCCGTTTCCAATTCTGATCTAAAATATTCAGTGTGATGTTATCGAAGGACGTCTTGCTGATGACCGGTAGATAAATAAGATTCTTCGGCTCTATATCAATGGAAAACCCAGGTGGTACAAGAGGTGAGAACTCATATATCGTATGAGCTATCTTATTGTTCGTTCTAAAATGCTCCTGCGGTTAAGTTACACTCTACTCGTATTGTTTGAACTTTGATTATGTTTATAGGTCGATCAGATACGTGTAGTTCGCGAGATGTCAATTTCTTTTTGCTGAATCCCAACAGTTCGCTTATACTATCTTCAGGAATAAAATTCACTTCAAAATCACTCTTCAGCTCTGTGTGTAGAGTGTTGTTGTTAGATTTTATTGATAATTTCCGGTCACGTTCTTCTTGCTTCACTCCTATCCCACAAACTGCATTTTGTATGAAATCCTCGATGTCTGTCGACTCGTAGGACCCCGTAGGTATAGTTACTACTTCTTCATCACCCTTCACATTTTTATAATAAAATTTACTAAAACCTTCTTCAATGTTCGGAATGCTATTGTACGTATGCAAGCCAACAAGTGCGATAGAATAATATGAATGAGGATCTAGTTCTATAGGTGGGTGGAAATCTACAGATAAGCGGGAGCTCTTACCCGTGATAGTGAACGTCTGAGACATGATTGATGAAAACTTTACCAACAATCTGTTTATATACTAATAAATGCAGGGTTAGTCGAGCACAACTGAAGAGTTAGAGAGGAAATCTAAACATAACTGACCACAATTATAAGTGTTATATTGTTGAAAATTATCGTGATTGAATAATATCTTACACTTTTTGAAATAATTCACTAGTTCGCGAGGGGGGCGTAAATTACCAAAACTATCATAATATAGAACTGTATCACCGACTTTATTAAACCCAACCCAGTGAGTGCCTCCATTGTCCGAGCTATCTAAATTAACTATTCCACGCTCGTTTTTCCATGGTTCGTTGGATGGCAGTTCATCACGCATAAATACTCCTCTAAAATGGGGAATTTTCAGAGCTTTTGCTAGTTTTCGTAGATCGAG
This sequence comes from Endomychus coccineus, assembly GCA_958510875.1. NCBI lineage: Eukaryota > Metazoa > Arthropoda > Insecta > Coleoptera > Endomychidae > Endomychus > Endomychus coccineus. Next base: position 124,509,863 of record OY294068.1, on the reverse strand, counting down.
ATCGGTCAGAGGTCTTCTGGGTAGGTTTACTGACAGTTTTTTGAATGTTTATTTAAATATAGACCAAGACCTTTGCGATACTTTTTCAAATATAGACCAGATCCTTGTTTCCCCAAAGCTATAGCTTCCATTGTTTTATTATGTCTTTCCGTTTCCTCCAAGGTTTTCCGAGCTGCTTTGCTGTCGTTGACGGCCTTAGCGATGCCTGCACCACCTCCCGCCAATGCTCCAGCAGCTGATAAGCCGGCAAACAGAGGTATTAAAAATGGTAGAAATCCTCCAGTCTTAGGAATAGGAATTACTCTGGGTAACCGAACATTTTTCCGACCACATGCTTTTTTGAATTGTTTTCGTGCAACTTTCAACGCTGTTTGGGATGTTTTCTTCAGATTGGATGAGTCAAACTTATTCTTCATAACTTTTCTCACCCCATCGACAATTGCACTTCCGAACCCAACCTTCTTTCTCATACCCATCCCCAATTTCCTCTTTGCCTTCATAATTTTATTTACACCGAAAGCGGCAATCCTTTCTCCAAATTTTGTGTCTTTAGATTTGACACGTTGCCAAGCAGCGTTCTCTAATATTTTATCCGCCTCTTGACGTCCTTCCAAACTAGCGTTTCGCAGATATGAAATATCGTGTTGGCGGCAAGCTTTATCGAGTGGATTGATACCTGAATCTCCTCTTCTCAACCGTTCTTCTAATTTTGTACCGGGACCACAGAATTGATAACCAGGAATATGAAGTTCAAACGGGAGCTTGTTTATAAGCGTATTGAGAACACCTTCTCCTACGTACGCTTCCATACAGACTGATGAAAATTCAAGATTGCACCGTTATTTAACGAGGGGAGGGAGAAAGACCAAAGATCTCAAAATAATATTTTTTATTAATTTCAAAATTTTCTCAATACAAAAGACTTAAGTATAATCTTAACAATATATGTTTCAAATATTATAATCTTCACTCTTGATTCACCCTCATATTCACGGAATTTTGTTCTATTATAATAACCATACCCTCGAGTCAATAATATTCCAGCTATTTGTTTGTTCCTAATAATCTCCAAATGGTTAATGATGGGTTCATTGAACGAGATCCGAATTATTGATCCAACTGTTGTGATTATTATCTAGACCCAACCATTTCACATACTGGACCCCTCCTCTTTCGTAATATTTTTTCGACTAAATACACATCGGGTTGTTTTGTTTTCTGTAATTCTTCCTCGTAGAAACAGCCGCTGATTGGTGCGTTGGTCATATCTTCTAGTAGATATGTGACCGGGTTGGTAATTTTTACTTTGATGATTTTAAATAATTCCGTACTCCAATCCAATTGGGCGTAAATCCCTTCTCAAAAATATGTTTAGCCTTACTTATTCGTACCACATCTCCAACGTTGTATTTGTGAGGCAGAGCTAACTTGATGTGTGAGTAGGATCGCTTCAATATCTCGCTCTCAATCTGTTTCGTCACTTTTATTGGAGCCATATTTATAGTACTATGTTTACGTTTATTATATTTTTCTGTGGTTTCTTCAAGTATATCAAGCCATTTGTATTTCCCGCTAAGACTGAAATGTTTGTAGAGCGATTCTTTTAATGTTCGAATGACACGTTCAGCAATGGCTGCTTTTTTCACACTATACGTATTATAATGATTGATATTATGTTTCTTCATTAGATCGTTAAAGTGTTTATTGAAGAATTCTTTTCCCTGATCGCTTTGCAGATTCCTAGGCTTACGATGTCCTTCTAGCAATATAGAACTGACCGCTTTCCGAACCTCTTCGGCTGATTTCGTTTTCAGCGGGCGTGTCCATAGAAATTTCGAGAAACAATCGATCATAACCAAAACGTATTTGAATCCTCTATTTTCACGAGCGTAATTACCCATTTCAGCCAGATCCATTTGCCACAAATCATCCAAACCTTTTATGATCGTTCTGCGTCGTTTGAAATTCTTCCTACTCGGTTTCCTACTGAAGCTCATGCACAACTTGTTCTCTACTCATCTTATCAATGTGGAAATCTAGTGTAGAATTAATTTTTTGAGTATATTCACAGGATTTGGAGATATACGTTTCACAGAGCCTGCTTTGTTGTTGTGGATGATGAGGGTCTCTTCTTAGAAGGTTCCACAGATGTCATCCGTCGTTCTAACGCCTCCACTTTACTAGTAATGTCATTTAGACGCATGTTCACACTGTTAAATGTGTTATTGATCTCTTTCAATTCATTTCTGTTTTCCCTCACACTATCACTGATTGTTTTATACTCTGATTTTATATAGATCCCCATTCCATTATATTTATTCTGAATGTCCATCAGATGTTTATCAATGTTGAGAATAACCTTCTCATTCGTTAATTTATGTTCATCCAGATCCTTGTTGATATCTTTGATCAAATTATCAACCCTAACATTGAAGGTATCTTTAAGACTGGTTTCCGTTTCCAGATTCAGTTTGTGTGTTAATTTATCAACATATACTTTATTTGCAACATCTCCATCATCATTCGGTGATTTTAAGTTGCACAATCTACGATTTTCCATATCATAACTTCCATCGCTCGTTAGGAATAATCCTTGTCCGTGAACTTGTTTGAAATTATTATTAAATATATTTGTATCATATATCCACATGGAAGAGGAGGCTCTGCCAAACTTATCCATTGAAACCATCTTTATAACTGTGATGAATTTGTCTTACACCTGGTTTTTGTTCAATTACCCCTGCCTCTATCAATTCATCCATTATAGAGATTATCTCGTTGTGATGATTATGGTTACCTGCATGCGAGGATGCAACAAGAAGTCTCAGTCTATCCACAATTTCGTTAACGTCATCCCAATAAACATATTCGATAGGTTTCTCGTTATATTCAAGCATATCATTTTTGATATATGCACTTCCAGTGTATGTTTTGGCTCTGGGTTTTTTCATGGAATTAATCAAAGGTTTCAGTACATTTTTGTATTTTACAATGTTTCTTATTCGATCAGCTGGATCGTTATTACGTCTATGGGCACTAGTCATTTCCATCATTCGACTGTAATTTTTCCCATCTTCCACAGTGTAAGAATCAGGTAGAACATCTCTGTAAAATATCAAATTATACAGTCCTGTGGTACCCTTGAACGGAGTACCCTTGATAATTATATTACTCTCACTATCAATTTCTATAGGTTGATTACCCATGAACCATTTGTCTAAAGTTGAATTATATTGCAATCCCATTCTATCATCGTATTTCTTGACATCATCATCCAATAGGAATCCTTCCAAGTAATAACGTGCTAATGTGGGGTATTGTTGCAGAAACTCCTCTGTAGCCTCTGCATTATCTTTCTTATGTTTTCTGAATTCTTCACGAATCTGATCGATAGTAGGTTCGAGGGTAAACACATCCTCCTCAGTATTTTGGGGGTTATATACGAACTCTTCCCCTTCAGTTACAATATTTGGGATTGGTATGTTCTCCATTTGTGTTGCTGTAGAAACAATACTTTTAGGTTTAACCAACGAATTTTGTTTGATTATTTCAGCATTTTTCGCAATTTCCTCCAGAGGTTTAGATACATTCCTGAACATATTATCTAGAATCTCATCATTTTCAGCTTTACCCAATTTCACAGCCATATATTTTTTCCTCACAACGTTTGCTAACTCCCAAATTTTTTTCTTCAATTGTTGTTTTTCTCTAAGCATGTTACTCACAACCACGTCCATGCTGAGCGGGTTGTCTATTTCAAATGAAAGTATATATACATGTTAGATGTATATATAACTATCAAAACCTTTGCGATAACGTCCTTTGTTCATATCACAGTCTTTGTTTATCATAAGGAATCCATATTTATCTTTCCAACATACGCTACATATCTCTTTGAATTTTTCGAGTGACATGTCGGTACTTACATGATCGGTGAATATATGTTTCAAATTGAGCTCATCCTGTTTGAAAATAATCATGCAATTGGCATTGCCGCGCAATCCATGTTTTGGACATTTAGCAAAAGATTGGCAAAGATAGAAACTATCAATTGAGTTGTGTCTCCCTCTTGAAAAATAAGCACGAATTTTCTGCTGTTTCTCAAACATCACGTCATCGAATATTTTTATCGAATTAGGCCTCGCTTCTGTGGGGTCTATGACCTCATCACTTTCGGTACAAGGAAAATATCCAAGCCCCTCAATTTTCTTCAATGTCTCCTTTAGTAACTGGTATTTTGGTTGGTGTAAAGACTTTGAATATATGTACACGTTTTCAAATTTCAGACCGTTTGCATCTAACAATAGAGATAACATCACATTTGTTTTCCCACAATTACTTGTACCACAGATTATTGTTCGTAGAGTATTAGGCAGCAAAGAGCTGTTACGTTGTGGTTGTTCAACATTCTCATTGCTTGACCCTAAGTTCATAATACTCAACGAGTCTTTTTGCTTAACAATCTTCATCATGTCTGAAGGCGAATCGAAATCATACTGGAACATATGTTAATAAGCATTTGTTTATATACTAGATGATGATGTTGTATTGTGTATGTCTGATCACGCGGTTAGGTGCTCCTACGCTTCTGTCAAAATCAGGTATCAAATACATGTTAAATAGGTATGAATGCTGGAACACGTGTCTGAATGTTGAAACACGTGTCTGAATGTTGAAACACGTGTCTGAATGTTGAAACACGTGTCTGAAACACGTGTCTGAATGCTGAAACACGTGTCTGAATGTTGAAACACGTGTCTGAATGTTGAAACACGTGTCTGAAATACGTGTCTGAATGCTGAAACACGTGTCTGAATGTTGAAACACTTGTCTGAATGTTGAAGCATGTGTTGAATCATGCGAAAAAATATGTGCATGAATGTAATACAATCATTATGATTATTCACATTTTATTCCTCATTAGCCCATCATAGTTCGTGAACGATGATGACGTCATCATCGTTCGTGAACTATGGTCGCCGGATTGAATCAGTTACTGTCATCGGTTGGAAGCAGTGACGTCATCATCGTTCGTAAACTATGGTCGCCGGATTGAAACAATGAATGCCTCCCGTGACGTCATCATCGTTGGTAAACTATGATCGTAGGATCTTCAATTCAATAAAATTAACATTCTGCATATCAAGACTTTTCATTTGATACCTATAAAGCTATGGTTGACATTCATAGATCCGTCATGACAGTTCGCGTGACAGATGCTTCATGGATCTACCACATCACACCCTTCAAGACGCGACATGACACCTCGATGAAGACCTCACGTGACAGACACCATGACAACTCTTTCCACCACCATGATGTTCTATGGTTTTGAGTTAGGTTAGCTCTATAACCTTCAGCTCTATGGTACGTGAAAGCCAGCATGACACCTTGTGACAGACACTCCGTCGAAGTGACAGATACCATATCTCACCGCGTGACAGATCATGTGATTTCAAAACCGTACGAGTCGCATGAGTCGGACGAGTCGAACTGGTGGCGACACCTCCACGAAGCAGTCTGTACCTTTATGCTTTGACGTCACACGTCTGCCCTGTGATAGCAGCCTGTCATCTTGGATTCGCACGAGTCGGACGAGCCGAACTGGTGGCTCCACCTACACGAAGCAGCCTGTACCTTCGATGACCGCTGTCACGTGACACCTACACGAAGCAGCCTGTACCATTAGCTCACCATGACAGCTGTCATGTGGTGGTGACACCTACACGAAGCAGCCTGTATCTTTAGCCCACCATGATAGCTGTCACGTGGTGGTGACACATACACGAAGCAACCTGTACCTTAGGGTCGCCATGACAGCTGTCACGTGGTGGTAACATCTTCACGAAGCAATCTGTACCTTAGGTCCGCCATGACAGCTGTCACTTGATGGCGACATCTCTACGAAGCAATCTGTACCTTAGGTCCACCATGACAGCTGGTCCTTATGGTCGCCATGACAGCTGAACCTTATGGTCGCCATGACATCTGGTCCTCGTGGTCGCCATGACAGCTGGACCTTATGGCCGCCATGACAGTTGGACCTTATGGTCGCCATGACAGCTGTACCTTATGGTCGCCATGACAGCTGTACCTTAGGTCAGCCATGACAGTTGGACCTTATGGTCGCCATGACAGGTGTACCTTATGGCCGCCATGACAGCTGGTCCTTATGGTCGCCATGACAGCTGTCACTTGGTGGTGCCACCTCTACGAAACAGTCTGTACCTCCGGTCTGCTTAATGCTCTATGGTTTTGACTTGGGGTTAGCTCTATAACTTTCAGCTCTATGGTATGCACATCGACAGCTAGACCGGATGTGGAGACCGGATATCCTGCGCCCGTGGTAGTGGTGTTCATCTACTATCCTTCTATCACATATGGTTATCACAAGCCAAGTTCTAACAATGAGATTGATGTTCCCCCTAATATGTGGCCAAGATGATAATTGTCAATCTAAGTGAAGGATATACTTCAATCGGTGAAGTTACAGGTGATATTGCTGAAAATATTAATGTGATTATCGGAAACCTCAATCGGAGATTTTTGATGAAAAAAATCTAAAAATGTTCAACCTATTTTTAATATTATCCGATAGAAATTTTTGAGTTCCGCAAACCATTTTTTCATATTTATAGACAACTAAATACGTTATATGAAGAACATTTGCAAATGATCCATTTTTAATATAAGTCCGTATTCTAAGCAATCATCGAATTCTGAAACCTATTCTTAACAAACAACGTTGATCTTAGATATATACCTTCAAAAGTTGAAGTTGTATTTCCTAAAATTTTATGGACTTTTGAATATTATTGAGTCAACTAGTTATAAAAAATCTACACGTTATACAACTGTCAATTGTAACCTTCATTATGATTATATTGTGATGAGAGTTTCACTTAATACGTATTAGTTGTAAGTATTTGAAGGGTCCAGGGAAAACACCTGGACAGTCCATTTTCATGCAAAATTGAGCTTACAGTTTATTTTCTTGGAATATTGTACCTATCAGATAATGAAATCGTTAAATGGTGAAAGTAGTTAGATCCGCAAAACAACAGATACAAGATTGCCTATACCCGGGAAGAGTCCTTGCCGGTAGGATGACTACGCGCCGTCAAGTCGCGTCGCGTCATACAGGAATATTTGTTATTGCATCAGCCATTAGTTTATTCTTGTGTATTTTGTAGCCACGTGGTAATACTATAAGCTACACCAAATGAATTATTGTTATAGTGTTATACAGCAAGTACAATGGATAGTGACTATACAGAATCGAGTGAAAATGAGGCCGGCCCATCAAGCAGAGAAACGAAGAAACGGAAAAAAACAGGTAGAAGCCGAGATGTTATGAATACTTTGCGTGCCACTACACATGAATTGGGTCCTGACTGTTCTTGTAAACGTTTTTGCTGTTTCACTGTTGTTCCAGAACCTGAACGCCATAGAATCCTTCGAGAATTCAACAAACTAGGTGACACTAACAAACAAAACTCGTACCTCAGTGGCCTGATCACACTTCTTCCTGTCATGCGTAGGTGTCCTCGAAAAAATGGAGCAGAAGCAAGACTTAATAATGCCTCATCCAGCTATCGTGTTCGACTGATTGAGGATGGAGTTACTCGTGATGTTCCAGTTTGTATTAAGACTTTTTTGTCATTACATGGAATCACAGGTCATCGAGCTAGATTCGTAAGAGAGTCTTTGCTGTTAACTGGGAAATCAACCATCGCCATGCGTGGAAAACACAATACATGGCCTAACAAACTTTCAGAAGACATGAAACAGATAGTGATCTAGTTCATTAAGAGTTTTAAAGAGCGCAAATCACATTATTCCTTGAAAGACTCGAAAAAAATGTATCTGTCTGAAGACCTGAATATCGTCAAATTGCACAAAATTGTAATATAGGAATCTTTCATTCCTATACGAGATCACCTAAAATCCCTGAGTTATAGAATGCGACCTTATTTCTATTTAGTAATGTTATTATGTTTAGATTTCGGAGCTGACCCACAAGCAATATGTTTATGTTGTGTTAATACAATAAACATATTGGGTGGCACAGATACCTTGAATTCTTAGACTAGATAACTGGGACATAATAACAATAGCATCACATTAGATTATCTAATATATAAAATTCTCGTGTCACAATGTTCGTTCCCATACATCTCCGAAACGGCTCGAACGATTCTTATGAAATTTTTTATGCATATTTAGTAAATCTGAGAATCGGCTACTATCTATCTTTCAAACCCCCAAGTGATAAGGGTGTCCACCCCAAAATTTTTTTTTTCATTTTTCAGTTAAAATGTTATTTGTTAATTTTTTTATTATGTGGCATTGAAAAATACATACAACCCTAAATTTTCACTCTTCTATCACCAACCGCTGTTTTTGAATTGTCATTTTAATAATTTTATCATTTTTATCCCGCTCGATAACATCAATTATTATCACTTGGTAAGTTATCCCCTCCATGTGTCTACCCGATGTACACACGAATTACATAAATCTCGAGTGGCTTGCAGAGAGAGCAATTTTAGCGGCAAAAAATGTGGACGTTGACATCATGAATCTGAAGATACAACAGTTATTGCCAGGGGACTTGGTATCATCTAAATCTATTGATACAGTTTGCGATGCCACTGAAGCTGTAAATTTTCCAACAGAGTTTTTGAACTGACTGGATTTGCCAGGCATGTCACCGCATAACTTACAATTGAAGGTTGGATCTATTTTGCTTCGTAGTTTGGACCCGCCACGGCTGTGCAACGGTACGCGATTAGTCATTAAAAATTTAATGAAAAACGTTATCGAAGCCACCATTTTGAATGGCAAGTTTCGAGGTGATAATATATTAATACCACGAATACATATTATACCCACAGATGTGCTAATTCAATTTAAGCGTATTCAATTTCCGATTAGATTGGCATTTGCAATGACTATTAATAAAACCCAAGGCCAAACAATGTCTGTTTGAGGCTTAGATTTGAGCACACCATGTTTTTCACACGGACAATTATACGTTGCATGCTCTTGAGTGGGTAAATCATCAAGTTTGTTTGTATCAGCTAAAGACGGGCTAACAAAAAATATTGTTCACGCTGTAGCATTAAGAGATTAATATTATGTAATGAATTAATGACATAAATAATTATTTCTTAAAATAAATTATAATAAATTAAAAAGATTAATTTTTGGTGTTTTGTTATTTTCATATTCCCTCATCGTTCACAGCGATCCATGACTTTTTCACTCATATATCACATCCACACACTTCCAATAAGTTAGTTATCTTTTTTTAACTAGAAATTCTCTAGAAATTATTTACATGGCAATACAACGTTTGCCGGGTCAGCTAGTAATATAGATATATATATACTTATGTAGGACATGCAATCATTTATATAGATATAGTATTCATATTCATATAAGATATTGATATAAGATATTCATTCAGGTTTACAAGTTATTATCATGTAGATCGAGACACTAAGTCGTAATGACGTCAAGCTCTACCTTAAGTAAAGTAACTCTTTTGTAAGTGTTGTGTTTCAATCCCCTATGCCTCCACCAGGACCACGGGTCAGTTTAGGGCAAACCGCCCAACATTGAGAGCTGATCCCCACATCACGACCCTTGCCAACTATCTAACTTTACATGGCGATCTCTACCAGTTTTTTCTACGGAAAATAAGAAACGAACCGCTTCCTGCCCATATCACCATAGCTGATCCCCACATGGCGATCTCTACCAGTTCTTTTCACATGAAAAAGAAGAAACGAACCGCAGGAACATATATATGGAAGTGATTCCAACATGGCCGTTTCTTATCCACATGGCTATATGTGATTCCCACATGGCTTAAGAGAAAGGTACTATGGATTTGGAAATTGGAAATGGATTTGGAATTGAATTTAGACTACCGATTTGGAATTGGAATGGGAGAATGGCAACGCAGACATCAAGGCTGCAAGCGATGGGTTGGGAACAAGAAGAAGAACCCTTAGTGTAATGGTTCGAAATGTGAGTAATGACTGTTCCAGACAATTTTAGGTTTATATGTTTTCTAGAAGAACAGATTATTAATTTATTGATTCATTAATTCAGTAGATTTATCATAATCAGGTAAATTGCTGAACATATTCTTTTTTGATGTCACATTCAACTATATTGAATAATATTGAAGTAATTTAGTAATACATAACTTTTAATAGTGAATTGAATATATCGAATATATTAAATTATATTGATAAAATATTGAAATAATTTTAATGGTATAACTTCTAATAGTTGAATTCAATTGGAACTAAGTTATTAACTAAAATAATTATTAATTAACTACGTTATTAAAGAGATAAGTAATTTAAATACATAAATATCATCAATTTTTTAAATAAATTGGAATGAATTAGAAATTACATTTAAAAGTATTAAATATTAATACATATTGGAATAGTAGTAAGAATAACGTAAAGTATCTATCAAATAATTAAAGTTATGTATATAATCATGTACATATTGTTTGAAAATTAGTTTACACAAAGATATTATTGCCAGGGAAAATTATCCCACAAAAAGCCATTAAGTAGATGTTAGACCAACAATGATGTGGCTAAAATATGGTTATTCCAGAACGGAAACCATTTGTTATTATAAAGCATTATTATGCAGAATTTTTTTTTTGAAATGGTTATTAGTAGAAGGCAATAAAATAAATTATGTTATTATCAGAAATTGGATATCTGACGAGGTGCAAAAACTTTTTTTTAACAAGTATTATTGAATTATTATAGTCATAAAGATGACGGCAAATAATTTTAAAATTGAATTAATATAGGTTTAGAACAATGGTTACATATTATTTAGAAATGCGATTTGCGTACAATGAAATAACTTCATTTAATCATAACAATAATATAAAAATTGCAACAACGCATATTTCATTCATGTGATATAGTCAACGTAGTGTTAAAAATTTGAATCAGCAAAATAATTGCGAGCGAATAGTGCTTTCGATATTTCAAGGGCAATCCAGTGACTATAGAAATGATCACCCAGGATGTCACGGAACAATTGAAATATATTGCTAGGCTGAATCAATATATGTCATAAAAGAAAGTAAATAAAAGTAAGAAGATGAATTGTAGTCGCAGTATTGAAGTATATAGAGAAGAAATGGAGATAAATTGTAACATACGTAAGTCTGCAGCTTTGATCCGCATATGACAGGTACGTTGTGGAAAAGTATGACAGCAGTAATATGAGTTGCAAATGATTTTTTTTGATTGACATAAAACTACACTTTCGATCGGCATTGTACCTAAGGGCATTGTTGAGAAATGTAGGAAATTTGTGTAAAATTTCATTATTGCTGAAACAGGCATAATGATGAATTCCAAGGATAGGGAATTGATAAGCGCTTTGAAGAAAATAAGAAGGAAATTAAATCCGCCGGTAATAAAATAGGATTGAGAATAAATGTTATACCAGATGTATAAGCATAACATATAATATATAATAAAAAAAGAATGTAGTAAATAAAGGAAGACATGAAGACGGTACAATAATAACATATGTTTCTATATATTATGACGTGTACCTTGCGACTTTTCGGTGAACTGCTTATCTCAAATCCTCGGGCGCCAGATTTTCTGAAGGTTTACTCCTTTTTGAAGACTTCTGCTAGGGTCTTCACCACAAGGCTTGTCACTATGCTATCTATAGATTGCCTTGTCCCTAGGGTAGCTACAGTGAAGTTAAACCAGGGCCCATTGGGCAGAAAACAGCATCAAAATTGTAGGCTTCAATTACAATTGATACCTGGTTAAAACTTAGCTCATTTGAAGATGGAGCAGAAATTATTTAATAAAACGGGGAATTCCAAATATTAAAATATATAATATTTATAACAAGTACACTTTCAGAACAATTTGTGAAACGTAATTGAACGGTATTATTTACAACAATTTACCCGGACGGAAAATGTAATGAAGCTCAAACGGTATATGAAAACTGTAACAACATATCTATTCTACGATATGTTCGGTAATTAAATTCACTTGAACGGTACGGAATGGCGGTTGATTAATGATTCGCATTTATCAATTTGCGGAAAATACAAATCAAACAAATCCCAGCGTAATAAGCGGTGTTCGGCAAATATTTAGATAGCAATATTACGTGAAATGTTCAAGACACACTACTATATATTAAACGGTTAAAACTTCGGTCGGATCGGAAGATATTGACTTGCACCAGTTTTCCGATTGTACGATGACAGATTTTACGGTATTTTCGGATAATTACTCTGATTGAGTTTATTCTGTCACATAACCCACCCTTGTACTAGCTATCAACGAAGTTCCTGGTAATTGTATGACAGTGTCAGATTCCATACACTTCAGAATCTAGACAATTAGGGCTTATACTTCCGGGATAGACACAACGTGCACAAACCCTAACTATCGTATCTGCGATAACCCCTACCTCCACGGCCGAGGACTTCTGACACGATTAAGGGGGTAATTACGATTCTCAATCACTCAACCACCCTATCTTATACTTCCGGGTTGACACAGCGTGCACAAGCCGTTGGCGGTTTGGTCATCTGGGATATACTTATACTTCCGGATTGACACAGCGTGTACAAATATACCAAAGACGCCCCTGTCGTTCAAACATACACACCCTGTACACACCTTACAATTACTTGAAAATTTCAATTCTCGTGCGAATTCAAATCGTGCGTGGTTAGACCTATGACGGGATAAACTCAAATATAACAATTCAAATTACTGAAAGCTACCGAACTCAGATATCATACAAACGTTTACCAATCACAATAATAATCATAAACTACGGAAATCAATATATCGTGATGCCCAAAAATATAAGCTATTTGCTATCATTTACCTTATGTAACAATTCACTTAGGCGGAACACTATTGTTAATCCACAGTTTAAATCTGACTTAAACTCGGATAATTAATTCACTTCGATTTTATCTTAATCTCACTCCAACGGTACTATTTGAAAATTAAAATCACCAAAGAGAGCACAAAAGAGCAACTGTACTGATTGGAAATCAAAATCATAAGAGAGCACAAAACAGAGCGATCTTTTATCGGTCAAGGCTTTTATATGTTTTTCGAGGTTCTGGTCAAGTCTGTTCCACCAATTCCTTATTTTGTGCCGGGGGTTTTTTACTCAAAAGTAACGCTACTTTTTAGATCTAAAATTCGCGCACATGATGCTCCACTAGTTCCTCCCGGCACAATAGACAAGTGTTATCGGAGTTTTTTGGTCGTTCACCCTTTTTATACATAAGGTTGTACAAAGTTTGATGCGTTAGCTTGCCAGACCCTTGTTTTTGCAACATATTTTATTGGAATGAATGCAATTTTTAAACGGGCATGATTTCGATTCATCTATTTGAATAATTACACTTATTCGAAATTACGGAAATTTAGAAAAGTGACAATCACGGAATATACATTCGGAGTTCACGCATATCTATTGAAATAATGAACTTTCCGAACTGAGATTACATGTAATATCCGTATTCACTGCCTGATCCAAATTAAATGATATTTCAAAATTTTAAGCTAGTTACATCATCCTAGATGCCGTTCCCATGCGAATTGTGCGGAATCCGACACTCCATGGATCTTCGTCAGCAATTTGCTTATCTTATATGTTTCTTTTTATAACATACATTTTTTAATATGAATTTAATTCAGTCTTGACATATGATTCAATCTGTTAATACCTTTTCAGAAATATAATTTGTACTTTATTTGACAAAATAAATAATTTTATTTTATACTCAACGCAGTTATAAAATTAACGCAGTCGATGCAGGATTGTTACAACGAATCATTCTCAGATAACTTTTTCTATTTAAATAGTTAAGTAACAATCGCGAGTAATTCCTACGTTTAAGTGGAGTGGAAAGAAAACCAATATTTTTCCAAAGGATTAGCAGTTCCAAGGATTTAGCAGTGCCGAAATCAATGAAGATAATCGTACTGTAAGTTCCTCTAGTTTCTCCTCTCCCTTTTGTGAACGTGACTACCATCTAGAGTTAGATATTAATTCATTAGTTGATAGTTTAAACACTTTCACCTCATCAGAAAATATTTCTGGTTTATCCGAAACCGATTATTTTAACGAAGTAAATAACTTTATTGAATCAGAAGTAATTATTGAAGAAATCGATTCAAACAACATGTCTCAAGTTCCAAATTATTAAAAGTTCATGCAGAAACCATAACAGATTCCGATGGAAATATGAACGAACTAAACTTCTTTTTAGAAAGTATTGGAAGTATTGTGAAACATTTTTATGACCAACAAAATCCAAATAATTATCAAAATGTAATAATATTTCGAACAATCATTACTAATGATATTCTTACTGTCAGCACTATCAGCACATGGTTTTAGATACGAGTGCTGAATCCCCTCAAGCAATTCTACAGAGGAAAAAGTGAACATTCCCAGGATAGTATTTCGATACATAATGGTGAAAATGCATTACAATAAATCTATACGTCTAGGTTGTTGAAAGCTTGAATCTGCAAGTTCGATAGATACTGGTATTTATATATCTAATACAATAACAAAGCAAACGTATAATTATTATATCTAGGTATATAGGGGAGACCCGGATAAAAAGAGCATACTGGAATAAAGAAACAACCCTAATATATCCTAGTGTGATATACATACGAAGTTGGTATAAGTCTCTTTATATTTACCAGGTATATTGTAGACTATGTGTTCTAATAGTGCAGAATACTGTTCGGTATAAGTCTATATTTGCCAGGTATATTGTAGACTATGTGTTGTCAATAGTGCAGAATACTGTTCACTGACAACTTTTTATATGTGATGATTACAAAGAAACCATTCTTTGTTACAAAAATAAACAAGAATTAATACTTATTATACCAAAGGTATTTCATAACGACTGTACTTTTCATGTTGTATGAATATACCTAAAATTCATATTTCTATAACATGTATTGGTATGTATTCTTTCCTACGGTATGATTCTTTCCACTCGAAGGTATAATTCCTTTTGCCCCGCCCCTTGTGTATTTACATCATTTAGTCCATGAAAACTATTTGTTATTTTTCATATTTTTAGTATCAGTTAACAGAGGAGAACTCTCTCGCAGAAGATGTGTCAATAACACTTTAATACTATTTTCAGATATACAGTCGAGTAGCGCTGTAGAATGCAAGCGTCTCAAATTAGGGCAAACCGCATTACTCTTCCAGGTCTTATATTCTAGTTAACTATCTTCTCAAGAGGATAGATGACAAACTGAGACAGGAGAAAAACCGTTTTGTTGTTTGGATTCACAGTGGTACAGATGTCAATTTGCAAAAGCCAATAGTTTGAAAACAATAAGGATGTAGTGTCAAATAAATAATATCAAAATTTTTCATATATTGAAAAATGTACTTCTGTCGTGGGAATATCCATTTGAATTTCATAGAATTTTATTCAGTAGGACCTGAACTTCCTTCGGCAAACTATTTAGAAACGAATTAGGTGGGTGTACTGGTGAAAATAATAAATTAGAGGTTACTGAAGGAATTGGGTCAATATTGCATAAGTCAAAGCCAGTAAGTACTATTTGCTTTTAAGGAAAAAGAGTACAAAAACTGACCAGGTTAGCAAAGCACGGAGTCATAGTTAAAGTGTTAGATGCAAATTGGGGTACACCGTTGGTACCGGCATTGATATCAGGCTTTGCACGGATTATAAGATTACGGTTGATAAATATTCAAAGGATGTGAATCACTCTTTATATCTCATTGAAGAGTTTTTTACAGCTCTATAGGTGATCAAAAATTTACCAAGTTACATGTTTTAAATATTTACAATCAATTGCTTTTGGATGAAGAAACAGGTATATCATTAACCTGGAGTATACCTTATGGGATTGATGAATAGAATGAATTACCATATGAGTTCAAACCTGTGTCTTCAATTTTTCAGGCGGTTGTATAAAAAGTTCTCCAAGGGGTGAAAGGAATAGTTTACTTTTGTGAAATTCTAAAAAAATTGTCAAAAACCGAGTATAGATCAATCTTGGAGAAAAGCGAATATTTGAAGACATTTGTTACTTAGGACATATTATCACATCTGAAGGGTAATGAAAGTAAGGTAATACGCGCCCAGAACACAATAGCGCAAGATTGATCCCGAGAGAAAGCGCATTATTTTTTTGAAGGCATTTATGCAGATTTTCTCGGTCCTTCCAAAGGGATAGTGACATAGGTAATGTCAGATTTTTTCGAAATGACTTGAAGCATTTGTTATGGAAAAATTGATCCCGCATCAACTATTGAATGGGTTTTGCTTGTTTTGGATTACCAATAGTAGGTATGACAGATGATGGTACTTCTTTTAGTTCAGGGGAATTTTCAAAGTAGTTATGTAACAATGGGATGAAACTTTCAGAGTCACCACAGCAGCATCCAGCAACTAATGGGTTAGCGGAAAATTGCGTGAAAAGTTCAAAAATGGCAAAAACGCTAAAGGATGAGGCAAATAGTGGGGTTAGCTTTTTGAAATAGACATCTCCTCACTACAGAAATTCAGTGCATGCCACTGCGGATTTCAGCTCTTCAAGTCTAAGTACGAAGGTAAATTTTAAACTAAATAATAATGTAGAATGTCATAAAGGTGAAAGAGATGAGTATTTTAAAGGAGCAGATATAGTTTATTGTAGCTTATTGTATAGATAGACTCCCGAATAAAAAAGCGTGAGTAAAATTTACGATGAATGAGGTATCAGGAACCAGAATGTGGGAAAGATCGAATGAAAATCTAATTTGCATAAGGCATTCAAATCAAGTAATAAGAGGTGTTTCTGGGGGTTCGGATGCAACCAATGTTAGGTCGGAACCTTCAACGATTTGTTATGAACTCTTGACAAAACTATAATGTTGAATGAAAATAGGGGAACCGTATCTACAGGAAATACAAAAACAGATGAAGGAAAATCGATTCAAGGAAACTGAGAGTGCTGATATCATAGAAAGTGGAATTAGTTTGGGAGATATAAGAAGTGACGACATAGCACTGATATAATCTGGTGCCCTAAATGTTAATGGAAGACCAAATAGAATTATCAAACCGCCGACAGATTGAATCTGTAATGTATTAGTAATAAGTAGACATGTAAAAGTAGGTCTTTCGTAGAGTAATTACTTTTTTGATATGACATATCGGTAAACATGGAAACAAGAGGGTAACTAAAGGTTTTCAATAGCATGAAAAACTGTGAAGCCACTTGAATAAGGCAAGTAAATGTTACACTTGTGTTATATTATTATCACTATGTGATGTGAAATCTAACATAAAGTACATTGATTCGCATTGACTCAATGAGAACGTTCAGTGAGTGTCCCAAAAGTATCGAATGGGAAATCTACGATGAAGGTATTAGGTAATTATACAGTGGACATACACTGAGGAATATTCATTCGAATATTCCATCCTGGACTTTCAGCGGATATTCCGTTTAGGACATATTATGAACAAACGGAAAAATGTACCTTGAAGGATATCCATTGAAGGTCCAAAGAATAATATTAAATTGGTTTGTTTCATCCAGAACTGATGTCGGATATACTAGCCACGTTCACTTTAGAATATTGAATGTCTCGTACTTACCTGGTCTTATACATTCCAGATAGGACATTATTCTCCAGTATCAGTATGCGGATATGCCATCGACGCCCAAATTTTCACTTTATCAAGTGATATCTTCCCACGCCGTCGAACTGGATGTACATCTGGAAATGTGCTATTGAATATACTTCATGAATTTCCCTTGCCATCCCCTATTTTGTATATTTATACGATAAGAGTATTTCCCAAGACGTTCAATGAATGTTCTGTTTAGGATATGTTATGAAACGTACCTTGAGGATATCCACTGAACATCTGTTTATGACATCAATTTCCATTATCCTGTCGGAATCTTCCAGTGGATGCACATTTGGGAACCTGCTGACGTTCATACTAGCTGAATATTCCATGGGAGATCGGCGATGAATATTCATTCGAAAATTCCCTTCAGGACGTTCATTATATTTTGAATTGTAGACATACGAAAATATTTTCTGTTCACTTCAATAGCGGCGGCTGTAGTGTAGTGGTTCGAGAGACCAAGGGACTAGATGGCGACTCTTTCGCTCATTTGCGAACGTCATTCCGCCGTTGTGTTTATACTGGTTTTGGGTATGACTTGCGTTCAGATTTTTCAATATAATTAATTTTTGTAATAACTTTTTGAATGATTCTTTGACCTCCAGGTGAGCATCTTGAAATAAATTGCAATGTGACTCCTCCTGCAGTACCTACAATACGATGTATGCTTTATATATTCGGTTCAAAATAATTAGGAGGTCAGTAATTAATTTTCAATAAGAAAGTGAAGAGATTTAATCGAGATGTCCTCATATGTAGATGTTATATTTTTTGAATCGATCTGCTTCAATTTTTAACATAATCAAATCAGTGTTCCTTTTTACAGGAGTCAAATATTACGACTGAGTAGCATCAAATGGGAAAATGCAGCATGTGTTCAATTAGGAGATGTTCCGACAAGAAATCTCCGTGGCATCAATTTCCAGATCTTAGTGAAATGCTCAACTTTTTGAAAAGTGGTTTGATGTGCTGTGATGAGGAACTGTCTAGTTCCTCGAAGGAGGATATATTTGAGTCCTGAAAAAATTTCCAAGTCCATTTCATAGACCAGGGTATTTATTCTAATACTATTCTGAAAGTTGGTGCTTTTCCCCCTCTTAAATTGCCAAAGAGAATCCAGTATCAATTAGCATCTGTTGATAGCACTGACATTCAGCATATTCCATTCCTATCTCTTAAAAAAACATTTCTAGAAGAATTGTTATTTTTGCTTTTAGGTTTTTCGAGTTAACTATGTTGAAATAAATATATTACTTACTCACAACTTACCTACTCACTAACTCAGTTACTTACTCACTTACTCATTCACTTCCTTCTTTACTTAATTATAAGATACCATGATTATATTATTCATTTTACTGGTTAGTTACCAGAAGGAGAAATCAGGAGAAATATTGCAGAAGAACTGCTGTTGCCCAACATCGGGAAGTGTAACGTGTTTCAATGTTGACACAATTTTTGCAGACGCTTGGAGGAAGCACATATTTGAGAGAATGACTGTTGTACTTTATTCTTTACTATTGAAAATACCTATCTTGGTTTATTGGAATTTCAAATATCTCAAACACAATTGAGTGATTCATTTAATTATTTTAGAGGGAGAACATAACTCACGAGAAAATATCAATTAACCACAAAGGCTGCAAGAATATATAACAAGGCAAGTCTGTTTACGAAATCTATTCGGAAGATAGCATATACATTTTACGAGGAAATTCAGAAATGTAAGAGCGGATGAAATGTTCGATAGTTTGCCATATTACTTTCTTTGAGAATTTTTGTATGAATTATATTTCTATGACTGGACCATTGGCTTGAATAGAGTGATATACATGGAGATTATCATATAAAATTTGAAGAACAAAGTCAACATAAAGGAGAATATTCATATAGAGTCCGTATTGTCTTTCTTCAAGTATTTTTCTGTGTATTTTCATGTCGATTTTATAGTATATGTGTTTATATAGAACCTATATTTTGTTTCTTATGATGTTGATATTGTTTATTTTTATTAAATAAATTATTCAAATTATTACATCAATATTTCACCCATATTTATTTAGCAAATGGTCGCGTCAGATTTATAAAGTAGATCAAATAAAAAATAGGGAAATAACTTGAAATCGGAGAGAAATAATTTTAAAAAGCTTGAATAGAACAAGAAACAATGAAACATGAATGATGATCATTCCATAGGTACTACTTGTAAGAGAACATACTTTGTAGTGTGGATATCCACTATAGATATCCAAACCAATAGAATATTCAGTGGATATATTCCAGATTTTCTAGAGGATATCTCATGAATGACTGAATATTCCATGACGTCCACTCTTTGAAATGTTCCATGAGGACAGTTCATAATGGTTATCCCTAGAGTGTTCGCAAGTTCGTGGACATTCCTGGGAAATCCCATAATGAACATACCTGGAATGCTCATCAATGGACATTCATGAAAAGTATATCCCTGAGACGTCCCATGATGAAGCCGTGGACGTGTAGGGGATATTGCCAGGACGTAAAATGATGCCCTATGAACATTCTTCATTTTTATTTGTATATCCGCTGAATGTACATGCGATTAAGTATAAGAACTTAGCATATAGGAAGTTTGTAATCGGATTTTTGAATAAATATCCGTTATATTCATTAGCAAACTAAAAGGTAATGCAAGAGAAGTCGTTAATAATAGCTGTGCAGAAACTATTTAAGAAATACGAGATATTCTTATTAGAAATTTTAGTGACCCCAGAAATGAAAGCTGTTTGTCTCTAGATTTGAATAACCTCAGACAGTCCCCAAACGAAACTCCATACCAATTTCATGATAGAGTTCGAACAATTTTGAATACAATATCTAATTATTTATCAATTTATGAAAATGACGTAAAAGTACGCAAATTCAAACAAAATATGTATGACCAACAGGGACTAGAAGTATTTCTAGCAGGGTTGCGAAATCCCTATGGTATAATGGTACGCACGAAAGAGCCTACGTCTATGTTAGATGCAATTAATTTTATAGAAAAGGAAGACAATATCAAATATTTACAAAATTCGCATCTCCCTCATCAATCTTCTTCGATGCAAAACGTTAGAAGGAATCCTGTTAAACAGGGCAATTTCAATTTTGCAAATCAAAATTTTTCCGGACCGAATGTTCCACCTCAAAAACAAAACTTCAATCCAAATTTTCATTCACAAAATTCTCACTCATCTCATTTTGCCTATCAAAATCAGAATGTTCAGTCTAAACCACCTTTCCCTATAGGGCCGGTTAATATTCAACAAAGAAAAGTCCAAGAACCACAAAATTTTTTAACTAATCATCAATTTTTTTGAAAACAAAAAAATAAGTGAAATCAAACCCAAATTCAAGTTCAAACCAGTTAAAACCTACACCCATGAGCATTAATTCAAGACAACTCACGTCTACTTCTAGACCGCAGTTTCAAGCCCCAGTTCAAAATTGGCGTTCTGAAGAACTGTACAATACGGAACAAAATGACATTCTCAACGAATATTACTCAGAGTATCCTCCTGAATACGAATATGATCCCTCTGAACGCGATATTGTGAAGAACCTGAGGATTTTCAGTCGAGCACCCCTCCGATACAGGAAACTTGATTCAGTTCAATACTTCATTCGACAAAAGACGATTACCTTATCTTGACATCAGCAATCATCCATTAAAATTATTCATAGACACAGGTAAAACGAAATCTTCCCTTGATCCACAAATAATAAGTAAACATTTCGCAGATTTCAAAAAGTACGACCCATTTGTAGTCTCTACATCTTTTGCTTCCTCAAAGCATGATACGTCAGTAACAATACCAGATTTTAAAGAACTTAATGTCGAAAGAAATCTGAAGTTTTATGCTTACAAATTTCATAACATATTTGACGGACTTTTAGGAATAGACCTTATAAATTTACTAAGCGCTCATTTGGACTTTCCCAACCTGCAATTTATTACACCTAATGTCAACATACCTATTAAATATTTTAACGCAAACCCTACCGTGTTTCTACAAAAACTGTTACCAGGCAATACTTTATCACAAATCAAAATTCCAGTAACGACTCCATCAGGTGAAATTTTAGTTCCGCCGCAAATTATCCAAAATTTTACTATCCCAGAAACTTTGACTGTTTCAACAAATGGATGGGCCAACGTCGAAATATGTAACAACTCTTCGGACGAAACAAATTTTACTTTACTATACCCAATCAAAACTGACCTAGTTCAACATAACTTTGAGTGCTACCACATGAATATGAATGAAATAAATGGCCTTAACGACCAACAAGACATTAATAATTTGATTAGAACTGACCACATGAATGTAGAAGAAAGAGAGCAAATACTTTCCCTTTGTAGAAAATACTCTGATATATTTCACTTAAATAAAAATTCGTTAACATTCACCAATCAAGTAAAACATCAAATAAAAACACACGATGAAATTCCCGTGCATCAAAAAAGTTACCGATACCCTTTTATTTATAAAGCGGAAGTTAATTCACAAATTCAAGATATGCTCCAACAAAACATTATCAGACCAAGCTGTTCACCTTGGTCCTCTCCTATATGGATAGTTCCCAAAAAGGCAGATGCATCCGGTAAAAAGAAATGGCGCATTGTAGTAGAAAGTAAACGAAAAAATCATTGATGACAGATATCCTTTACCGAATATAACTGACGTTCTCGATAAATTAGGCGAATGCAATTATTTTTCCACATTAGATTTGGCTAGTGGATTTCATCAAATTGAAATGCACCCTGATGATGTTCAGAAAACAGCATTTAACGAATATTTACGTATGCCTTTTGGCTTAAAGAATGCTCCTGCCACCTTTCAACGGGTTATGGATAACATCCTACAGGGATTGCAAAACATAATTTGTCTAGTATATCTTGACGATCTCATAATTTTCTCAACTTCTTTGCAAGAGCATATGGTCAACTTAAAGAAGGTATTTCAACGCCTCAGCGAATCCAACTTCAAAATTCAGCTTGATAAATCGGAATTTTTAAAAAAGGAAACAGCCTGTTTAGGTCACATAATCACAACGGACGGAGTGAAGCCTAACCCTGACAAAATTAAAGTCATTAGTAAATTTCCTATCCCAAAATCAACTAAAGAGATCAAATGATTTTTACACCTATTGGGATATTATCGAAAATTTATTCCCGATTTTGCCAAAATCACGAAACCCATGACATCTTGCTTGAAAAAAGGATCGAAAATAGATCTGAACCCAGAATACATCCGATGTTTCGAAACTTGTAAAGGACTCTTAACCAATGACCCTATCCCACGATACCCTGACTTTACTCAACCTTTTAACCTCACCACAGACGCTAGTCAATTTGCCATCGGCTCAATTTTATCACAAGGACCAGTTGGTCGTGACAGACCCATAGCCTATGCCTCAAGAACTCTCAATCAAGCCGAGCAAAATTACCTATACGGAAGAAAGTTTTTCATTTATACGGACCATAAGCCTCTTCATTGGCTCTTTTCAATAAAAGACCCAAATGCAAGACTGACAAGATGGCGACTTAAACTTGACGAATTCGATTATACCAGCCTTTATAAGCGAGGCTCCCAGAATAGCAATGCCGATGCATTAAGAAGAATAAAAGTTAATGAATTGCACGCCAATGACAATGTTGAATTTAACAATAAATTCACAAACAATAATTTGCCTTCGGACAATGTAGATACCGACTCTATAGTAGGAACTATAAACGAAACACCCGACATGAATGACGTTAGTTCCGAAAATGGTGAAAACAATGAAAATGACGATAACGAAACTATACACACCAGCCATGAAAACCCTATACTCGAAATTCCTATTTCTGAAACACCAATTAATAATTTTCAAAACCAATTGTTTCTAAAAATTGTATTACATTCTCCAGGCGTACCAAGAATAACACGATTATTTGAAAATGAAATAAGAACAAGTATTCAAATTTCCGAAAGTAATTTTGATACCGAAATAATGAACACTTTTGGAGAACTATCGGCAACTAACAAAACATTTGCCATTAATATAGATAAAGAACAACTGATCCCAAGATTTTGTAGATTACTTAAAGAAACATTCAGAAATTCTGCTCTAAAACTTGTACTTTGTAATAATATATTAGAGGACCTTATAAAAACAAATTCGCGAATCGAAATTATTAAATTGTGTCATGAAGGGAAAACCAATCACCGCGGAATAATCGAAACAGAAACTCGATTGAAACGAAGATATTATTGGCCTAATGAGTAGATACAGTCCACGCGTTCTGGACCAGGAAGTGTGACGTCACTTCCGGTCTGTGCTCCGATGTTTGTAATTATCAGGTCTCCACTTCCGGTCTGCGCTGGCGATGTGTGTAATTAGCGTTATCGGGTAGATAACGTTATCGGGTAGATAGCGTTATCAGTGATTGTGAGTCACCCATGCTGGCGATGGGCATCCAGTGTGTGTAATTAGTGTTATCGGGTAGATAACGTAATCGGGTAGATAGCGTTATCAGTGATTGTGAGTCACCCGGTCTGGCGATCAACATCCAATGTGTTTAATTAGTATTATCGAGTAGATAGCGTTATCAGTGATTGCGAGTTACTCAGTTTATGCTGACGATTGGCATTCGGTGTTTGAAATTATTGTTTGAATGTATATACAGGGGGTTTGTAAAGAGTATGTTATGTTGTATATACAGGTTGTTTGTAAGAGAGGTCTTAGACACGTGGTTTCGAACAAGGTGTCATGGCAGCTATCACGTGAGGTGGTCAACGAGGTAACATGGCGGTTGTGAATCGATCATAAAGTCTACGACGTGTACATCTTGTATATACAGGTTGTTTGTAAGAGAGGTCCCAAACACGTGGTGTCATGGCAGCTACCACGTGATCCTTCGGTGGTCAACGAGGTATCATGGCGGTTGTGAATCGATCGATGTTGTAGCTACATCGCCGCCATCTTTTAATGAACCGATGAACTATCATACTTAAATGTCAATGTCAGACCAGTTAACTTCAAACGACTACATCTATGAATGAACCGATCAACCGTCATGCATACCTGTCAACGTCAGAAATGTTAACGTCAAGGGATGACATCTATGAGGCGACAATTCAAAATATGACTGATGTTATAGCTACATCACCGCCATCTCTTAATGAACTATCATACTTCAATGTCAATGTCAGAACAGTTAACTTCAAATGACTACATCTATGAATGAACCGATCAACCGTCATGCGTACCTGTCAACGTCAAAGGATGACATCTATGACCTGCGTCATCACATTCAGTTTATACTAGCACGTGTAATTGAATACAATGGAGTCATTCATTAGGTAAACAAATAACAATAAGTGATAAACTATAGTCTAGACTTGCTAGTAACCGAATTTAATTGTCGTTTCATTAGTCATTACTTACGTAAGCAGCTGTGAATACAATGGAGTCATTCATTAGGTCAACAAATAACAATAAGTGATATACAAGTCTAGACTTGTTAGTAAGCGAATTAGAACTGAGAGTTATGTTGACTACGAATTCAATTCTCGTTTCCTCAGCTATCTGTTACAGCTCAAACGAAACACATCGTTTTCACATATCCTGTGTGTGCTGTCTTCTATTGAACGGAAAATGTAAGTTTAATTCAATTATTTAATTCACTGCCATAAAAACATACTTGTTTTGTCTATTATTCAGAATAAACCTCTTATTAGCATTGAAACAGTTAAAAAATTATTCAATTCACATTCATAAAATAACAAGTAAAAAATTGATCAATTATCTTTTATAAAATGACTGTTGTTCCAATTGTGTGTGTGTATTATACGAATTTAAAAATCCTCAATTTTATTCATATTGTTTCAGATTTATGATGGATCTAACAAAACTTAATCATTGTGCTCTTTTGGAGAGAAAACCATTGAGGAGAGTTCCAGAACTCGAAATCAATAAGCATTATACAATACTTCAAGCGAGAGTAGTAAGAACCAAATTTGGTGAATCCGTATTGCTCGAGTTCGATGAATTCTCTATGTTCCTACCCAATCGACTGACCAATCAGATTATCCCAATATTGGAACAAATCAACATGAAACCTTGTTTGATTTTGATATACAGGGGAAAAGAGGATGTTAATAAAAGCAACCCGGCTTTTAAACTTGAATTTTTGGAGCTCAAGTAATAAGAAATCTAAGGTATGATGTTTATACTAGCGTGTGTATATAGTCGATGAAATCATCAGTATTAATATGTCTCTTGAAGAATACACACGTAAATTGGAAGAATTAATATGTCTCTTGAAGAATACACACGTAAATTGGAAGAATTCGGTGCGAAAGTAAAAGCTTTGAGTAGAGATTAAAAATTTTACGAGGATAAAAATATCGCTATAAGACAATTGAATAGTTTAAGTATTGGCGGAGAGGATGGTTATGTTAGAACCCAATTTTATAATCCTAACCTCAATTTTGAATGGAATCCTGTATACAAACGTTCCGAATCGAGTGGAACGTATTTATATATGTCCCAGGAAAGACCTGAGAAATGAATGTAATCGAACAGAATGGCAACCAATGAATTATCAAATGATTAACGAAAATCAACTAGAGGTAATCACATACATAGTTCTCGAAACGATGCAGACCACCACGACCACCAATAACACATTCAATTATAAGCTCAAGCTATTATTTCCAAATGGTACAGAGGGGGATATTATGAAGTGGCAAACATTCACACCATCACCTACATCTGGCAAATGATCCGACAATCATCATGTTTACCACATCTCGTACAAAAGACAACTACACTCACATCATCTGCAATAGAAGGAGAAATACCCAAAATTTTCGCAATTTTGTATGTTATTTTATCTTCTTTATCAGTGTTATTATTGAAAATGTTTGTTAAAAATGTGAAGAAAGCTATTTACCATTTGAATAAATAATAATTATTATATAAAGGAGGTGTTTTATTGAAACAAACAAAAGATTGATATTAATAATATTTCAGAATAAAATACATATTATTTAGGTAGTATTACATTCAGAAACCACTGCTGTAATTTATCCACATGGTGAACTGCACACATGTATTTTCCACCATAATTACGATGATTCAGACAGGTCAAATTGTTCGTTTGCTCGAATTTCCCCGTTTCACATTGAGTACCATCGAAACTATGAACCTGAACGATGTGTTGGTGGATATCCAATTCTATACACTTCCTTCTCAAAAATTCGGCTTTTTGCTGTCCTCGGACATAAATATGGTCGACTGCACACAGGAGAATCGATTTAAGAATATTATTTATTTCTTCATAATCCACATTCCCAGATACATAATCGAGTCCATGATAAGACTTTTGTAAATACCATACGGATTTTCGCTCCTATGCATTTAGCGATGAATAAGATGTGTGCGGTTTGAATAAGGAATAATGACGTTTCAATCCAATTTGTATACACATTTCTTTTGGATGGAATGCATCGTCGAATTATCGGAACGATCGATTTTCATCGTTAACCACGATTATCAATCATTATTTAAATCAATCTGCTGTAGGATTGGAATCAAATTCGTGAAAAATTTTAAACAGACTTAGTAGGGAATTTTAAAACAATTTATTTTATATTCTTAAATTTTTATTAAATACTTACTTCAACAATCAATAATCGACAGATTTACAAAAACAACATTAATCACATTAAAGGCCCATTTAGGAGTTTCGTACACGAGTACAAGCGATGATATTTCGTCCCCTCCCTTCGAAAAAAAAATAATTTACAAAATTATTAGAACTTTCAATATGAAAGAACTTGAATTTTTCAAAATGCGTATCCAAGACAAGAAGGAAGGTAAGAAAATTTCCAAGGCCAATCTATTCACAGATTGTTTTATCGTACATAATTGAAATCTTTTCAAAAATAATACAGAAAAAAACCGAATGTTTGAGATACATAGCTATTAGACCGTTCAATAATTTCACTTGGAATCCACAACTGATTTTATATACTTTTATACCACATATCAGAAAATATATATTTGCGAACAAAGAAACATCGTAATTTCGCTCTTCCCGTTTTCAAATCTCTGTCAAAAATTTGATATAGTAGGAAAGAATAGAAGTAGCTCAGAATTAAATTCTATTCACAGGGCAAAATAATTTTGATTGACTGTCAACACACCAACAATTTCTAAATATCAATTGTGATTTACTATGATCCATAAGGTTATGAATATTTACTTTTTTTAACTACATGTATATTGGATCTTGGATGCGTAATTCTTATTCCGATTCCAATCTAATCTGCTTCATTATATTGATTCCGATTCTTAACAACTTCCACACTAATGAAGTTCTTTGTTTCAATCGAGTTTTGACTTCATTACGGATCACATTTTATGCAATTCTCCGTAAATGTAATATCTATATAGTTCAAGCAATACATGCAGAAATTAATACCTGGAAACAAAATATGAGCGTATAGCAAATTAAATTTAAAAAGGTGAGTTTCTGCAACTCGATCTGAAATGTCGAACATAACCTACAAAATTGGCAAAAATGCTGTTTTTCTTAAATAATTAAAAAACTATAGCTCGGATCGGAAATAGTTAAAGGAGAAAGTTGTAGGTATCAGATAGATAATTATCGATATCTTTCATACTTCTCGAGTTATATTGAAAAAACCGTTGAAATTTGGGGTACGCTTCCATATGTATTGTTTCCTGTACACATAGCCCATGGCAAGCTGAGATAGCACATTTTTTTCCTAATTTGAAATCATTATTTAAATCGATCTAGGAATGCAGATGCTACGGGTGTAGGATCGAATACCCCACCATTGTCTGCAGTGTTTCGGTACATCAATCAAAGATCATTTTTCTTCCGGGAAGATATAGCTTTTCACTATAGCGAATTACTCCATACCTTGTTGAATGTGGAAAAATTTAATCCAAATATTTTCGGAATATAGTGTTCAAATATAAGCTTGTTCGATCAGTTGAAAGAAATTCTGAGTGAGATTTCATTGCGATAAACCAATCCAATTGTAGTCCTGTCAACTGAAGAAAATGAATTCGAGAAACTACTATCTGAGAGGGTACAAAACGTTTTTTCTTGGGAGGGTCCAAATGTTTTTTGGGAGGGTTCAAACGTTCTTTGAGAGGATCCAATCGTTATTGGGAGGGTCTTTGAAAACAGTCATATCACATTGTCATTAGTTACAAAACGTTTTTTCTTGGGAGGGTCCAAATGTTTTTTGGGAGGGTCCAAACGTTCTTTGGGAGGATCCAATCGTTATTGGGAGGGTCTTTGAAAACAGCCATATCACATTGTCATTAGTTACAAAACGTTTTTTCTTGGGAGGGTCCAAATGTTTTTTGGGAGGGTCCAAACGTTCTTTGGGAGGATCCAATCGTTATTGGGAGGGTGTTTGAAAACAGCCATATCACATTGTCATTAGTTAATCATCAACCACCATGCACGTTTGCGGGCAATGTCAAAGGGAATTTTCGAGAGCAAATGCGCTGAGGCGGCACGAGAAAAAACATTTCAAGACACACAGTTTCTCATGCAAGCATTGTGAAGCTACATTTTCTCGCCGAGACAATTTGAATCGTCATATTATGTTATTCCACAGTCGAGATAAAAGTATAATTCACTGGTCCAACTCAGATGTTCTACTGGACCGGTTAGAAGAAATCATACCTCTACAAGGATATATCGAAGAGAAACCTGAAATAATTAATGAATTAAGAAGATTTTGTAATAAATGGTATTTGAATAAAAACTAGAAGCGATTGATCGTTTTCCACTATTTTTTCCATTATTTAAGTCAATGAAGATGCTATGGGTGTAGGATCGAATTTCATCTTCAGAATATCGATGATTCTCAGAGAGATTATTGGTGTGAAACTTTGCGCGATTGCGATTTTGTTATGTTGGTTCGACGCAATTTTGCGAACGATGATTCAGAGAGATTGTTGGTGTGAAGGTTCGCCATCGAATATCATTACCCCTCATGGAGATTTTTCATGCATTGCAGACATTTCAAACTCTTCTAAAATCAAATCTAACTCGGAAAAACTATCTTCAGACGCCCGCCGCTGAGCCCGCTATCTTTGGAGAACATTTTGTTGCAACTGATTGATTTTTCTCGATTTAGTTGGAGCTTCACCTACAAATATTCATTTACCTTCGCGCAGATTGTTCCTGATATGAAGCATTCCACAACATAACATTTGCAATGTTGGTGGAGATATATTTCAGTTATATGTCTGATGAAACACCATGAAATGGGGGGAATGGTTCGATTGCATGTTTTTCGATGGGAGTTGTTCTATAGTTTCCATTGCTTTCAGACACACGTTTTCCACATCATGCACTGCAGTTAGAACACTACGAACGAAATTGTTGTATACTGGAAACATCATTACAACTGATTGTTTAATTCATTTGAATCCACACTGACCCTTCAATATTTATTCATCCACGCTCAAATCATACAACATTGTATTTCCCGCTCAAACTGAATTGTTCGTAGAGCGCTTCTTCAAACGTTCTAATAATGCAATGGCGACTTTTTCATAGAATAGGTATTGCAATAACTGATTTTATGTTTTTCCATTAACTTGTGATTAAAGTGCTCATTGAAGAATTATTTTCCACGATCGCCTTGCAGATTCCTAAGTTTACAATGTTCTTCCAGGAATATCAAACTAACCGCTTTTCGAACCTCAAAACAAGTAAACTTGAAAATGTAACATATGATTCTATTATATCAATATTTCCACATCCAACTCTGAATACAACTACCTTATTCATTGTTATTTTAGACTGAAATGTTTGTAGTGGTTAGAATTTCTCCAAAATAAACTAGAATTTTGCGCGGAGGAAATTGATTAAAATTTTGAATATCTCGGTTCACACTATCCATTTCGCTTAACACACTTTTATAAAATATGGAATGAATTATTATCGAAACGATTTCATCGTTTTCCACGATTGTTAATGATTATCCAAATCAAAACTCTCTAAACTAATGAAAAATTCACCAAATTTTAACTTGATGATATCGATGAAATAATATTCATAATAATAATCTGCAGAATAATTAGAGCGATTCCTCTTAAACCCGCTAGTCTATTATTGCGTTATAAAATATGATGATTTGAATCAATCATTGTTCTAATTATTTATCAAACTATTATGCGATATAATAGAAGACAAACTCAGTTTCCCTTCAGCTAAATATCATTCATTCACAAAGGATAACGATAAAATAATATTCATAATAATAATCTGCAGAATAATTGGAGCGATTCCTCTTAAACCCGCGAGTCTATTATTGCGTTATAAAATATGATGATTTGAATCAATCATTGTTCTAATTATTAATCAAAATATTATGCGATATAATAGAAGACAAACTCAGTTTCCTTTCAGCTAGATATCATTCATTCACAACAACAATTTAATCAAAGGCGTCTGCTTTTTTCCTTAGGTAATATAAAATTTGCCTATATATAGTAGTGTTTAATGTACGAGAAATCATTTGTGTTCAGCTGTTTCAAGGTAAGTTTCAGTTTTCCTGTTATTCATCAGATGCTATTTTTATCAATTGTAAAATATAATTTACCGAAGGAAGTTATGATTAAATATGTTTTTTGAAAAACTAGTTGTAATTGAAAGAAAATTTATGATGTTTTCACAACTTAAAAATATCATTTCCACTAATTTCAATGAACCAATTTTCCTTCCAGATCAATATTCATTGATTATGAAGTTAACTTTTTCAGATCTTAATATTTTTGAAATAATTTCGTTTTAATTTTTCTATTAGTTATTGAATAGATATCATTTTTATCAATTTTAATTTGATTCAAAGGAATTTTAATATGTTTTCAAAACAACGAAACATATTTTCTCCTAATTTCAGTTAGGAAAAACACCTTTCCTCATTAGCGAACCAAATTTTCTTTCAGATCAATATTCATTGATTATGAAGTTAGCTTTTTCAGATCTTAATATTTTTTCGAGATAATTTCGTTTTGATTTCTCTATTAGTTATTGAATAGTTATCATTTTTATCAATTTTAATTTGATTCAAAGGAATTTTAATATGTTTTCAAAACATATACTCTAATTTCAATTAGAGAAAAACATAAACTTTATAGATGACAACAAT
Source organism: Endomychus coccineus (assembly GCA_958510875.1). Classification (NCBI taxonomy): domain Eukaryota; kingdom Metazoa; phylum Arthropoda; class Insecta; order Coleoptera; family Endomychidae; genus Endomychus; species Endomychus coccineus. The sequence continues at coordinate 124,477,892 of OY294068.1, read as the reverse complement.
TATTCATCAGATGCTATTTTTATCAATTGTAAAATATAATTTACCGAAAGGAAGTATTGATTAAATAAAGAAAATTCATGATGTTTTCACAACTTAAAAATATCATTTCACTAATTTCAATGAACCAATTTTTCTTTCAGATCAATATTCATTGGTATGAAGTTAACTTTTTCAGATCTTAATATTTTTTGAAATAATTTCGTTTTAATTTTTCCATTAGTTATTGAATAGATTTCATTTTTAATTTGATTCAAAGGAATTTTAATGTATTTTCAAAACAAAGAAACACATTTTCTCCTAATTCAAATTAGGGAAAAACACCTTCCCTCATTAGCAGTTCAAGTTTCTGATTTGATAGCTCTGAAAATTCTTTCGTTAAAATTTTGAAATCATCTCTTTTTAAGTATGATGTATGCCTTGATGGAACAACTAACAAATAGATATACACCACCGGTTGATCCACCTGCATATTTATCTGAAAAGTAAGTTTCATTAAGAAATATCTATTAATAAAATTTCATATCTTTTCACTAATTTTTCAGTGGTTATATTGTATATATGAGTAAGAATGATGGGACTATTTCAAAATATAATGATGACCCTGTAGGGACTCATAGCACATTAGTAGTTTTGAATGAAGATAATTCGATTAGAGGGTATGTTCTCTATTCTTTACATCATTCTAAAGATTTTTATTTATAATTTGTTGACAGTAAATTAACAATGAACGATGGGGAAATAGAGAGGTGTACCCTGAACGACGGGAGAGAGATTATTATCAATGAAGTACATACAACTGCTTGTTATAATGCAGGGAAATGTCACTTAGAAGAGGTTTTAATCAATGAATTACCTAATGTGTAAGTTCATTAAGAAAAATATAATCATACATTGTTAAAACTAATAATACATTTCTTATAGAGCTGACAATAATAACAGTGTTGGCAGGATGCAATCATCAACAAGGATTGAAAATGAAAAGTAAGTTTCATTCTGTTGTATTCGATATTCTTCTTTTAATTCTTCAACGCAATTTTAGTGGATGTAGAAAGAGATCAACAAGTCCCTCATCCAATATCAATAGGAAGAAACAAAAAAGGCAGTTCCCACTTACTCCTATCACCTCCATCATAATTGATGATGATGATCAAATAAGGTTAGTTATTTAATTTTAATTACTATAGGAATTCCTGGAACATCATTTTACTGTTTACAGAGATCAATCAACACCACCTCCATCGTCCTCTAGATCGAATCTACATCCACTACCACCCTCAACAACACTATCACCACCGAAAGAAGATATTGATGAGCTGTCTATATATGGCACGGGTGAGGATTTATCAGTTTTGATTGTGGAGGTATGCACATTTTCAGTTCTTATATTGATTATACTAATATATTTTTCATTCTTTTGCAGTTGAGGAAAATTCAATCTAAAACTGGTGGATCCTATACCTTTAAATGGAGGTGAACAGGGTACTTCCTTCTTTTTTTATATCTATATAAGTTTATAAAACGTATTATTATTATTAGTCTGAAATAACATTATTAATTTTAATGGGTATTTTGCGTATAGAAAGCACTGTTTTATCAATAAATCAGATCAAATGACTGTGGAATTCAAATCATCAGTCATATCATCCAAAAACTTGAATTAACAGATTGTATGTAGTACAAATGATTCACTCATTGTTATTTGTCTACACTCACACGCGTTTGCGTTCTCATATCAGTATGAACAGAATGTGATGATGCAGGTACACTAACATTGACATTGACATTCAACTAGTTCATTGGCTTATTAATAGAAGGCTATATAGCTACAACATCAGTATACTCAATCGAATATGATATCTGAATCATCGATATTTCAAATATTCAGATATTTTAAACTATTCATTCGATTTTTATATAACATGTGAACATTTGAATCATTATCAAAGTTTCTACAATATTAGAGAAACTGTATTGTGAATGAATGATATCTAGCTGAAGGGAAACTGAGTTTGTCTTCTATTATATCGCATAATAGTTTGATAAATAATTAGAACAATGATTGATTCAAATCATCATATTTTATAACGCAATAATAGACTAGCGGGTTTAAGAGGAATCACTCTAATTATTCTGCAGATTATTATTATGAATATTATTTCATCGATATCCTCAAGTTAAAATTTGGTGAATTTTTCATTAGTTTAGAGAGTTTTGATTTGGATAATCATTAACAATCGTGGAAAACGATGAAATCGTTTCGATAATAATTCATTCCATATTTTATAAAAGTATGCTAAGCGAAATGGATAGTGTGAACCGAGATATCCAAAATTTTAATCAATTTTCTCTTCGCAAAATTCTAGTTCATTTTGGAGAAATTCTAACCACTACAAACATTTCAGTCTAAAATAACAATGAATAAGGTAGTTGTATTCAGAGTTGGATGTGGAAATATTGATATAATAGAATTATATGTTACATTTTCAAGTTTTCTTGTTTTGAGGTTCGAAAAGCGGTTAGTTTGATATTCCTGGAAGAACATCGTAAACTTAGGAATCTGCAAGGCGATCGTGGAAAATAATTCTTCAATAAGCACTTTAATCACAAGTTAATGGAAAAACATAAAATCAGTCATTGCAATACCTATTCTATGGAAAAGTCGCTATCGCATTATTAGAACGTTTGAAGAAGCGCTCTACGAACAATTCAGTTTGAGCGGGAAATACAATGTTGTATGATTTGAGCGTGGATGAATAAATATTGAAGGGTCAGTGTGGATTCAAATGAATTAAACAATCAGTTGTAATGATGTATCCAGTATACAACAATTTCGTTCGTAATGTTCTAACTGCAGTGCATGATGTGGAAAACGTGTGTCTGAAAGCAATGGAAACTATAGAACAACTCCCATCGAAAAACATGCAATCGAACCATTCCCCCCCATTTCATGGTGTTTCATCAGACATATAACTAAAATATATCTCCACCAACATTGCAAATGTTATGTTGTGAAATGCTTCATATCAGGAACAATCTGCGCGAAGGTAAATGAATATTTGTAGGTGAAGCTCCAACTAAATCGAGAAAAATCAATCAGTTGCAACAAAATGTTCTCCAAAGATAGCGGGCTTAGCGGCGGGCGTCTGAAGATAGTTTTTCCGAGTTAGATTTGATTTTAGAAGAGTTTGAAATGTCTGCAATGCATGAAAAATCCCCATGAGGGGTAATGATATTCGATGGCGAACCTTCACACCAACAATCTTCTGAATCATCGTTCGCAAAATTGCGTCGAACCAACATAACAAAATCGCAATCGCGCAAACTTTCACACCAATAATCTCTCTGAGAATCATCGATATTCTGAAGATGAAATTCGATCCTACACCCATAGCATCTTCATTGACTTAAATAATGGAAAAAAATAGTGGAAAACGATCAATCGTTTCTAGTTTTTATTCAAATACCATTTATTACAAAATCTTCTTAATTCATTAATTATTTCACGTTTCTCTTCGATATATCCTTGTAGAGGTATGATTTCTTCTAACGGGTCCAGTAGAACATCTGGGTTGGACCAGTAAATTATACTTTTATCTCGACTCTGGAATAACATAATATGACGATTCAAATTGTCTCGGCGAGAAAATGTAGCTTCACAATGCTTGCATGAGAAACTGTGTGTTTTGAAATGTTTTTTCTCGTGCCGCCTCAGCGCATTTGCTCTCGAAAATTCCCTTTGACATTGCCCGCAAACGTGCATGGTGGTTGATGATTAACTAATGACAATGTGATATGGCTGTTTTCAAACACCCTCCCAATAACGATTGGATCCTCCCAAAGAACGTTTGGACCCTCCCAAAAAACATTTGGACCCTCCCAAGAAAAAACGTTTTGTAACTAATGACAATGTGATATGGCTGTTCTCAAAGACCCTCCCAATAACGATTGGATCCTCCCAAAGAACGTTTGGACCCTCCCAAAAAACATTTGGACTCTCCCAACAAAAAACGTTTTGTAACTAATGACAATGTAATATGACTGTTTTGAAAGACCCTCCCAATAACGATTGGATCCTCCCAAAGAACGTTTGAACCCTCCCAAAAAACATTTGGACCCTCCCAAGAAAAAACGTTTTGTACCCTCTCAAATAGTAGTTTCTCGAATTCATTTTCTTCAGTTGACAGGACTACAATTGGATTGGTTTATCGCAATAAAATCTGACTCAGAATTTCTTTCAACTGATCGAACAAGCTTATATTTGAACACTATATTCCGAAAATATTTGGATTAAATTTTTCCACATTCAACAAGGTATGGAGTAATTCGCTATAGTGAAAAGCTATATCTTTCCGGAAGAAATATGATCTTCGATTGATGTAACGAAACACTGCAGACAATGGTGGGGTATTCGATCCTACACCCGTAGCATCTGCATTCCTAGATCGATTTAAATAATGATTTCAAATTAGGAAAAAAATGTGCTATCTTAGCTTGCCATGGGCTATGTGTACAGGAAACAATACATATGGAAGCGTACCCCAAATTTCAACGGTTTTTTCAATATAACTCGAAAAGTATGAAAGATATCGATAATTATCTATCTGATACCTACAACTTTCTCCTTTAACTATTTCCGATCCGAGCTATAGTTTTTTAATTATTTAAGAAAAACAGCATTTTTGCCAATTTTGTAGGTTATGTTCGACATTTCAGATCGAGTTGCAGAAACTCACCTTTTTAAATTTAATTTGCTATACGCTCATATTTTTTTCCAGGTATCAATTTCTACATGTATTGCTTGAACTATATAGATATTACATTTACGGAGAATTGCATAAAATGTGATCCGTAATGAAGTCAAAACTCGATTGAAACAAAGAACTTCATTAGTGTGGAAGTTGTTAAGAATCGGAATCAATATAATGAAGCAGATTAGATTGGAATCGGAATAATAATTACGCATCCAAGATCCAATATACATGTAGTTAAAAAAAGTTAATATTCATAACCTTATGGATCATAGTAAATCACAATTGATATTTAGAAATTGTTGGTGATGACAGTCAATCAAAATTATTTTGCCCTGTGAATAGAATTTAATTCTGAGCTACTTCTATTCTTTGCTACTATATCAAATTTTTGACAGAGATTTGAAAACGGAAAGAGCGAAATTACGATGTTTCTTTGTTCGCAAATATATATTTTCCGATATGTGGTATAAAAGTATATAAAATCAGTTGTGGATTCCAAGTGAAATTATTGAACGTTCTAATAGCTATGTATCTCAAACATTCGGTTTTTTTGTATTATTTTTGAAAAGATTTCAATTATGTACGATAAAACAATCTGTGAATAGATTGGCCTTGAAAATTTTCTTACCTTCCTTCTTGTCTTGGATACGCATTTTGAAAAATTCAAGTTCTTCCATATCGAAAGTTCTAATAATTTTGTAAATTATTTTTTTTTTCGAAGGGAGGGGACGAAATATCATCGCTTGTACTCGTGTACGAAACTCTTAAATGGGCCTTTAATGTGATTAATGTTGTGTTTGTAAATCTGTCGATTATTGATTGTTGAAGTAAGTATTTAATAAAAATTTAAGAATATAAAATAAATTGTTTTAAAATTCCCTACTAAGTCTGTTTAAAATTTTTCACGAATTTGATTCCAATCCTACAGCAGATTGAATTAAATAATGATTGATAATCGTGGTTAACGATGAAAATCGATCGTTTCGATAATTCGACGATGCATTCCATCCAAAAGAAATGTGTATACAAATTGGATTCAAACGTCATTATTCCTTATTCAAACCGCACACATCTTATTCATCGCTAAATGCATAGGAGCGAAAATCCGTATGGTATTTACAAAAGTCTTATCATGGACTCGATTATGTATCTGGGAATGTGGATTATGAAGAAATAAATAATGTTCTTAAATCGATTCTCCTGTGTGCAGTCGACCATATTTATGTCCGAGGACAGCAAAAAGCCGAATTTTTGAGAAGGAAGTGTATAGAATTGGATATCCACCCACACATCGTTCAGGTTCATAGTTGCGATGGTACTCAATGTGAAACGGGGAAATTCGAGCAAACGAACAATTTGACCTGTCTGAATCATCGTAATGATGGTGGAAAATACATGTGTGCAGTTCACCATGTGGATAAATTACAGCAGTGGTTTCTGAATGTAATACTACCTAAATAATATGTATTTTATTCTGAAATATTATTAATATCAATCTTTTGTTTGTTTCAATAAAACACCTCCTTTATATAATAATTATTATTTATTCAAATGGTAAATAGCTTTCTTCACATTTTTAACAAACATTTTCAATAATAACACTGATAAAGAAGATAAAATAACATACAAAATTGCGAAAATTTTGGGTATTTCTCCTTCTATTGCAGATGATGTGAGTGTAGTTGTCTTTTGTACGAGATGTGGTAAACATGATGATTGTCGGATCATTTGCCAGATGTAGGTGATGGTGTGAATGTTTGCCACTTCATAATATCCCCCTCTGTACCATTTGGAAATAATAGCTTGAGCTTATAATTGAATGTGTTATTGGTGGTCGTGGTGGTCTGCATCGTTTCGAGAACTATGTATGTGATTACCTCTAGTTGATTTTCGTTAATCATTTGATAATTCATTGGTTGCCATTCTGTTCGATTACATTCATTTCTCAGGTCTTTCCTGGGACATATATAAATACGTTCCACTCGATTCAGAACGTTTGTATACAGGATTCCATTCAAAATTGAGGTTAGGATTATAAAATTGGGTTCTAACATAACCATCCTCTCCGCTAATACTTAAACTATTCAATTGTCTTATAGCGATATTTTTATCCTCGTAAAATTTTAAATCTCTACTCAAAGCTTTTACTTTCGCACCGAATTCTTCCAATTTACGTGTGTATTCTTCAAGAGACATATTAATTCTTCCAATTTACGTGTGTATTCTTCAAGAGACATATTAATACTGATGATTTCATCGACTATATACACACGCTAGTATAAACATCATACCTTAGATTTCTTATTACTTGAGCTCCAAAAATAAATTCAAGTTTAAAAGCCGGGTTGCTTTTATTAACATCCTCTTTTCCCCTGTATATCAAAATCCAACAAGGTTTCATGTTGATTTGTTCCAATATTGGGATAATCTGATTGGTCAGTCGATTGGGTAGGAACATAGAGAATTCATCGAACTCGAGCAATACGGATTCACCAAATTTGGTTCTTACTACTCTCGCTTGAAGTATTGTATAATGCTTATTGATTTCGAGTTCTGGAACTCTCCTCAATGGTTTTCTCTCCAAAAGAGCACAATGATTAAGTTTTGTTAGATCCATCATAAATCTGAAACAATATGAATAAAATTGAGGATTTTTAAATTCGTATAATACACACACACAATTGGAACAACAGTCATTTTATAAAAGATAATTTTTTACTTGTTATCTTATGAATGTGAATTGAATAATTTTTTAACTGTTTCAATGCTAATAAGAGGTTTATTCTGAATAATAGACAAAACAAGTATGTTTTTATGGCAGTGAATTAAATAATCGAATTAAACTTACATTTTCTGTTCAATAGAAGACAGCACACACAGGATATGTGAAAACGATGTGTTTCGTTTGAGCTGTAACAGATTACTGAGGAAACGAGAATTGAATTCGTAGTCAACATAACTCTCAGTTCTAATTCGCTTACTAACAAGTCTAGACTTGTATATCACTTATTGTTATTTGTTGACCTAATGAATGACTCCATTGTATTCACAGCTGCTTACGTAAGTAATGACTAATGAAACGACAATTAAATTCGGTTACTAGCAAGTCTAGACTAAAGTATATCACTTATTGTTATTTGTTTACCTAATGAATGACTCCATTGTATTCAATTACAAGTGCTAGTATAAACTGAATGTGATGACGCAGGTCATAGATGTCATCCTTTGACGTTGACAGGTACGCATGACGGTTTATCGGTTCATTCATAGATGTAGTCATTTGAAGTTAACTGTTCTGACATTGACATTGAAGTATGATAGTTCATTAAGAGATGGCGGTGATGTAGCTATAACATCAGTCATATTTTGAATTGTCGCCTCATAGATGTCATCCCTTGACGTTAACATTTCTGACGTTGACAGGTATGCATGACGGTTGATCGGTTCATTCATAGATGTAGTCGTTTGAAGTTAACTAGTCTGACATTGATATTTAAGTATGATAGTTCATCGGTTCATTAAAAGATGGCGGCGATGTAGCTACAACATCGATCGATTCACAACCGCCATGATACCTCGTTGACCACCGAAGGATCACGTGGTAGCTGCCATGACACCACGTGTTTGGGACCTATCTTACAAACAACCTGTATATACAAGATGTACACGTCGTAGATGTTATAATCGTTTCACAACCGCCATGTTACCTCGTTGACCACCTCACGTGATAGCTGCCATGACACCTTGTTCGAAACCACGTGTCTAAGACCTCTCTTACAAACAACCTGTATATACAACATAACATACTCTTTACAAACCCCCTGTAAATACATTCAAACAATAATTACAAACACCGAATGCCAATCGTCAGCATAAACTGAGTAACTCGCAATCACTGATAACGCTATCTACTCGATAATACTAATTAAACACATTGGATGTTGATCGCCAGACCGGGTGACTCACAATCACTGATAACGCTATCTACCCGATAACGTTATCTACCCGATAACACTAATTACACACACTGGATGCCCATCGCCAGCATGGGTGACTCACAATCACTGATAAGGCTATCTACCCGATAACGCTAATAACACACATCGCCAGCGCAGACCGGAAGTGGAGACCTGATAATTACAAACATCGGAGCACAGACCGGAAGTGACGTCACACTTCCTGGTCCAGAACGCGTGGACTGTATCTACTCTAATGTTCGAGGAACTATAACTGTGAATTGTGTCAACGAATGAAATATGATCGAAACCCACGGAAACGAAAACTAGAATTGACACCAAATCCGAGTAAACCTTTCGAGATAGTACATGCAGATACTTTCACAATAAAAAATCAAAAGTTCTTAACCATAATAGATGCATTTTTGAAATATGCCCAAGCCTATCCACTGACAGCCGCAACGGCTATCCATGTCACAAAAGCTTCCATAACTTTCATGACTCATCATGGCTCACCAAAATTATTAACTTTGGATAATGGATCAGAACTTAAGAACAATATTATGGATGATTCTCCGTTACTGCATGAAATTGAAGTTCACTATACTACACCCTTGAACCCTAATTTGAACGGTATCATTGAAAGATTTCACTCAACAATATTAGGACACTTAAGAATAGTTCGAGATACCAGAAAAGACTTGAACATTCTGGAGCAAATGCCCTATGTGATTCTCGGTTATAATCATGCCATTCACAGCGCAACAAAACAACGCCCTGTAGATATCATAAATGGTCATTTAGATTCGAATAGCCCTTTCGACAATAACTTAAATGAGGAATTATATACTAATTACATAAACGAACATAGAGAATGCACTAAAGAACTGTATAAACATCTCAACGAACAAATGTCCAGACAAAAAGAAGACACCTTATAAAAACAAAACAAAGACAGACACGATCCTTTACTTTATGAGACCGGTGAATTTGGCTACCACAAAACAAATGCTAGAGATAAATCAAGCCCCAGATTCAAGTCCCACGTTATAACAGCTGACCAAGGTATACAAATTGGTACCACCGGTAACCATTATAATAAAAATGATTTCAAAAGACCTTTATCTAACCAAGATCATATAACGTTGCAGGGTACTACTCGCCATGGCGACAACCCAGGTGGCTCAAGAAATTAGAATGATCAAGTTGGACTCCAATCCTGGTATCCTACCTTACAAATTGGGGAACGCGAAATTGAAAGCTACCTGTCACACATTCATTCATTATTTTGATTTCAAACATATCGAAACGGAAGTAATTGAAATCTCCGATCAATACCAAAACATAAAAACCACAATAAATAAAAAACATATTCTCTATCCTATGGAACTGAGAAATGTAGATAATTCAATCTTTTTCGAGCTAGATCTTACTGAACAAAAATTCTACACCTTACACTCTAACAAAAGAATAAGGAGAGGACTTGTAAATGGATTAGGTTCAATTTTTAAAAGTATCTCGGGTAATTTGGACGCCGAAGACGGTAAGAGATATGATAAAGCCATTGCCAATCTAAAAGAAAATCAGAATAACATAGCTATCACCTTGAACAAACAGATTTCATTAACTACCAAAATTATTGAAGATTATAATGGAACCCTGACCCTGATTAAACAAAATGAAAAACAATTAACAGATAAAATCAACGAACTCAATCATGACTTAGATGAAACTATATTTGATCTACAAAGTTATTTATGGGCTAAAAATGCTTACGATCAGATAGGTCACGTAGTTAATATCATACGTCAATTATTGAACAATCTAGAAAATGCCATTACCTTTGCTAGACTTAAACTAGCTCATAATAGTATTCTGAAAATTGAAGATCTAGACTTTATTATTGAAAATCTTCTTAAACATCACCATCCGAATAAATTGTTATGTGGAGTTAATTTTTCAAATACATACAAATATTATGAAATTCTAGAAGTCGAATCGTATCACTCCAATGATCGAATAGTTTTTGTAGTCCATTTTCCAATTGTTTATCCAGAAACTTATTCATACTATCATCTCTACTCTATACCTACCAATGATAATACCATCCTTATCCCAATGAAACCTTATCTGACTGTGGAAGGTGACCACTATCAGTATCAAGACAGCGAATGCAGAAATACACACCCAATGTATTATTGTGCCAATGGACAACCACTCGAACAAGCACAGTAAACAGACTGTACATATCAGCTACTTCAATTAAAAATTACGAATGCCACAACATGTAAACCAATTCCAGTTGTGATTAAAAATGAAGTTATCGAAGAAATTCCCACCCCCCACTCCATCGCTATATTTCCTGAAGACACAAAAATTCAAATGAACTGTTATAAAATCGACTTAACAACAGTTAAGGGCACCTACTTAATCGAAGTACCCACCGGTTGCAGCTTCCAGACACCAAACAATATATATACAAACAATGAGGAAACCATCCCAGGACAACCACTGCTACTACCATCCGTTCGAGTACCCAAGGTGGTTGCTAAAGCAAAACAAGAACTAGTTATCCATAACATACCATTGGACCGACTACACCAATTACAAAAGGAACAACAGGGAATTCAACAAGTGACACTAAAGAATATACCAACAAACTCAACCCACATCTGGACTTTACCTCTATATGGAATCGTCCTTATTTTATTAATATATGGAATTGCGCGTTTTTACAAACTTAAACGTTCCAATCAAATCGTGATGCCACCATCAACCAAACAGGCCGCCGAACCACCCAAAAACATCATTCCACTCCAAACATTGAACTATGGAGATGAATGCCCGACTCACACCTTGTGTGGTTCTTTCTAGGAAGGGAGGAGTTACATCATCCTAGATGCCGTTCTCATGCGAATTGTGCGTAATCCGACACTCCATGGATATTCGTCAGCAATTTGCTGATCTTATATGTTTCTTTTTATAACATACATTTTTTAATATGAATTTAATTCAGTCTTGACATATAATTCAATCTGTTAATACCTATTCAGAAATATAATTTGTACTTTATTTGACAAAATAAATAATTTTATTTTAGACTCCACGGAGTTATAAAATTAGCTTCGGTTAAAAATGAAAGAATATGATTCTTTCATTTTTCAATTCTCATCTGAGAATTCATACGAAAAAAAAATTTAATACAAAGGTAAGATACCCTAACTGGACGTTAAAACTTGAATTTCCTTCGTCGGGAACATCGCGGAATAGCAATATCTTACTTGGAACATAAAATTCTTCTGCGGAACGGAGAACTGCACTTCTTCTTCGGAACGGGAAACTGAAAACTTCTTCTTCAAAACGGAAAACTTGAAACTTTGTTCTCTTCGAAATGGAAATACTCAAAACATCTTCTTCAAAACGGAAAAACTTGACTTTTTCCGCGGAACGGGAAACTGACAACTTCTTCTTCGGAACGGAAAACTTTGAACTTCTGCTTCTCCAGAACGGAAAACTTAAAACTGCTTCGGACTGGAGAACTTAACATGGGAACGGGAAACTTGACATCTTCTTCAGAATGGAAACTTGAAGATTTCTTTGGAATGGCAAACTAAAACTTCTTCTTGGAAACGGAAAACAAAACTTCTTCTTTCAAACGGACAAACTTAAATCTTCTTCGGAACGGAAAACATGACTTCCTCTTCGGAACAGAACACTTGACTGCTTCTTCGGGATGAACAAACTTGATTTCTTCTGCGGATCGGAACACGGACAACTTCTTCTTCGGAACGGAACTTCTTACCAGTGATTTCGCTGACATGGGCACGTTCGGCAGCGTATGCACTGTGATTTCGGTGGTACTACAATGACTGGTTTATAGCCGGATATGCATTTTCCTTTTGCCACATCGGAGGGAGCCGGTTACTGCGGTCCAGGCCTGTTCTGGTTTTCGTTTCGGATTTTCTTCGAGGATGGAGTGTTCGGACAACCACATTGTTTCGAAATTACGCTCACCTCCCCGCAACGTGAGCAAAATAGACGCGCTGTCCGGCTGCAGGTTTCACTCCGATGTCCTGGATATCCACATCACCAACATAATCCCCATAGCTGGACGGGTAGGAAGATCGGTTCCAGGTGCGTCAGGGTTTTCTTAGCTTGGACTCTGCCTCTTCCGGTTTCGGCGGAGATGATGAGGCCTCCAACATAGTTGTTTCCGGTGGTGTATCCAGCTGTTCCGGTGCGGTCGGTGAGGATTGGATTCCCAAAGGATCGGGACTTGGTGCGGATTCTATGGAAATGACTGACATACTCCGGAGTCACTCAAACGACGGATCTACCATATCTTGCAGTTAGGGTTAGCAGATGGTCAAAGTGAAAAAAGCGAACATTCCACAACCAAGCCCCCCCCCCCATTTCAGGATTACTGTAACTAAAAGTTTTTTAATAAATCAAATTGCCACCGATTCCTCTCCCTACAATTACTTTCCTTGATAAGTATCAACTCATTCTCAAAATGAGTATGAAATTAACAAATAGGTTAGGAAAAAAAAACTCATCATAATATGGCAATACTGATAAAATATGATAGAATGTGGAAAAAATGAAACGTAGCGAATGTACGGTAATAATAACAAGAGATAAATTCTTACCTGTTCTTCTGTGCAGTTGCGATTTATTTGAAATCAAGACGATTCGATTTATAATGAAAAACACGACACGAGACGACAAAACAACAGTCTGCAATTGCAATTGATTACAATATCCGACAATATTAATATGATCAGCTGACTGAAGCTGAATAATCTGCGCATACAAAGTCAATGTAGTGTAGTATATTGATCGATATATTAGTATATTACGATACGTGAATATATCGATTGAGAAACAGGAAACAGCTGATAATTTCCCTAGTTCGCAATTCTTATTTCTAGTGCCTACCAACTGTCAGGCAAAAAATATATTCATATACTAATGCAAGATACGATGAAAAAAGTTGATCTGTCCAATCGAGTGAAAATAGCGAACATTTCGCTGAAAAAGCGGATAAGCGAACACGGGACAAAAAAAGCGAACATGTTCGCTTAAAAGCGAACGTCTGGTAACCCTACTTGCAGTGCTTCATCCAGCACTATCTCAATGAAATCGGACGGTTCATATGACATATTATTACCCTGTGAACATAGGATCATAATAAGTAATTATACTACTCCTGACACCTTGTCCAACGGTATCTATATTTTCGGTACCTCTATTCATCTCAACTTTCCGGTGTAACGAAGCTTAAATTTTGAAATATCATTTATTTTAGATCAGGCAGTGAATACGGATATCACATGCAAACTTAATTTGAACAGTTCCTTATTTCAATAGATATGCGTGAGCTCCGAATGTATATGCCGTGATTGTCACTTTTCTAAATCTCCGTAATTTCGAATAAATGTAATTATTCAAATAGATGAATCGAAATCATGCCCGTTTAAAAATTGCATTCATTCCTATAAAATATGTTGCAAAAACGGGGGTCTGGCCAGTTAATGCATCAAACTTTGTGCAACCTTATGTATAAAAAAGGCGAACAACCAAAAAAACTCGGATAACACTTGTGTAGTGTGCCGGAAGGAACTATTGGACCGTCATGCACGCGAATTTTAGATCTAAAAAGTAGCGTCACTTTTAAGCATTGTTCGAGACATAAGTAAAAACCCTTGGCACAAAATAAGGAATTGGTGGAGCAGACCTGTCCAGAACCTCGGAAAACATATAAAAGCCGTGACATACGAAAGATCGCTCTCTTTTGTGATTTCAATTTTCAATCAGTGCAGTTACTCTTTGGTGATTTTGATTTTCAAATAGTACCGTTGAAGTGAGATTAAGATAAGAATCGGAGTGAATTAATTATCCGAGTTCAAGTCAGATTTAAACTGTGAATTAACAATAGTGTTCCGTTTGAGTGTATATTTTCATAAGGTGATAAATGATAGCAAATAGTTTATATTTTTGGGCATTACGATAAATTGCTTTCCGTAGTTTATGATTATTATTGTGATGGGTAAACGTTTGTACGATATATGAGTTCCGTAGTATTCAGTAATTTGAATTGTTATATTTGAGTTTATCCCGTCATAGGTCGGACCGCGCACGATTTGAATTCGCACGTGAATTGAATTATTCAAGTAATTGTATGGTGTGTACAGAGTGTGTATGTTTGAACGACAGGGGCGTCTTTGGTATATTTGTGCACGCTGTGTCAACCCGGAAGTATAAGCTGGGGTGGTTGTGTGACTGAGAATCGTAATTTCTCCTTATTCGAATTAGAAGCCCCGGCCGTGGATGTAGGGGATATTTCAGATAGGATAGTTAGGGTTTGTGCATGCTGTTTCAACCCGGAAGTATAAGTCCTAATTGTCTAGATTCTGAATCTGTAAAGTGTATGGAATCTAACACTGTCATACAATTACCGGGTACTCCGTCGTTAGCTAATACCAGGGTGGGTGTTATGACAGAATAAACTCAATTAGAGTAATTAACCGAAAAATCGTAAAATCTGATATCGTACAATCTGAAAACTAATGCAAGACAATATTTTCCGAACCGACCAAATTTCAAACCGTTTTATATATCGTAGTGTGTTCTGAACATTTCCCTTCTTATTGCTATCTAAAAATATTTACCGAATACCGCTCATTATGCTAGGACCTGTTTGATCTGTATTTTCCGTAAATGATAAATGTGAATCATTTGTCAACCGATTCCGTACCGTTGAATTGGAATTAAACACCGAACATATCGCAAAATAGATGTTATAACCGTTTGAGCTTCATTACATTTTCCGTCTGAGTAAAATCTTCGTAAATAATACCGTTCAATTGCATTTATATTGATTATTCTGGAAGTGTACTTGTTATATTTATTATATATTTTAATATATGGAATTCCCCGTTTTATTGAATAATTTCTGCTCCATCTTCGAATGAGCTAAGTTTTAACCAGGTATCAATTGTAATTAAAGCCTACAATTTTGATACTGTTTTCTGCCTAATGGGTCCTGATTTTACTTCACTGTAGCTACCCTAGGGACAAGGCTATCTATAGATAGCATAGTGACAAGCCTTGTGGTGATAGGGTCTTCAGAAGTCTTCGAAAAGGAGTTAACCTTTAGAAAAATCTGGCGCCCGAGGATTAGGAGCTTATCGCAGTAAGCAAAATACCGACAAGCGACAAGGTACACGTCATACCGGAATGCCAGGAACATTATACGGCTTCAGATCTTTGATATGGACTCGTTTTACTTGCTTGCTATCTTCGCCTTTCAGGTCGTAAATGACCTGAGAAATTACTTTGATTACGGTAAACGGACCGGTATATTTCGAAGCCAATTTAGCGGCAAAATGTCGGACACTAGAAGACAGATAAAGCTCTACCTTCATTACTTTATCACCCACGTGATAACGCCAATCTCGACGACGGAGATTGTGATAACGGCTTTGATGGATAAAAGCACGGGATAACTGCATACGGACCAGTTGGAAAGTTTTGCGTAATTTGTCTTATCTAGTTCGGTGTTCTGCAATCTGTTCACGATTCGGATCGGTCGGAATATTTCCCTCGGTCTCCACCGGAGCGGTAAAGGAACGGACTATCGAATTCGGTTCTTCAAGTTCTCGGCCAAAATTTGAAAAGGCAGGTGAAAATCCGGTGGATTCATGTGGGGCGGAATTTGAGGCAAATGGAAAGTCGGGTAAAAATTTATCCCACTCACGGTGGTCTCCATTGCAAAATTGTGCAATCATGGTTTTTAAGGTTCGATTTGTTATCTCCACGGGATTGCATTGCGGAGTATATGTAGAAGTGAGGCGGTGCTTAATTCCAAACTCCTTCAGGAGAGTCTTGAATATTTTACTTTCGTAATGCGTCCCATTGTTGCTAATAACGGTTTCCGGACCACCAAAACGAGTTATGATCTCCTCGTAGAAGGCTTGAATTACAGCCTGCGCGGTAGCTTACACTGTACCCACTTCGTAAAACGGTCCTGCATGACAAGAATAAAGTTGTTCCCCTTGGCGGATCTTGGTAACGGTCCTACCAAATCGGTGCTCACGCGTTTCCAAGGAAACTGATTTACGGTCGGCTGCTTAAATCCAGGCTCCTTCTGTTGAGACACTCTGAATGATTGGCACTGCGTACATCCACGCACGTACTGTGCTATATCGCAGAACATCCCGGCCAATAATACTCTTGGGATATTCGCGCAATCGTCTTGGCAATACCTCAATGTCCTGCAGTCGAACTGTCATGTTTTTTTTTCCAGAACGTTCAACCGGAGCGGTTTCGAAACACACAGCTTCCACGGATCTCTCATTTCCGGTTCGGACAAGTTTCGAGTCCCAGAAGTGGCGGTACAATCGATTATCTTTAACACAATAATCCGGATACGCTTTTGGACTCTTTTCAACTTTGGCTATCTTTGAATTGTACCAGTTACAATTCACGGGGTTATTCATCCATCCGTTTCCGTCAATTATCAGTTGCATACAATTCCCTTGACTATCCAAGCCGAGCAAAACGAACCAAGTCAATTCCCAAACCGACTGATAACTCACTCCATTCACACACCAAACACTCCTCTTAGGGAACTTCTACCCCAGGCGGGTTTCAAAGTTGGCCTATTGCAACCCGGAACCAACACGAGTTCATATCCCTTTAGAAGACTTTTACTTCAGGCGGAAAAAACCATTGGCCTATTCTTAACCCGGAACCAACACGAGTTCATATTCCTTCAGAATATCTCATTTCTGTTTCCAGCAATTGGTTCAGTCTATCCTGTTCAGTTTCCGACAATTTTGCTAGGTGTGTCTCTGCTTCGTCACACAAGCGCACACGCTTGACTGCCTTCGGTCCGGAACTAGCTTCATTGGAAACTTTTTCACAATTTGTCACAATCAAATTGTCTTTATAATACACCCCAGCGGATGGTAGATGTATTGTAAACAAACCGGAGCTCAAAATCTCCATTGCCATTACCATTGCCGATAATAACGACATTAAATGCACAAACTCTGCTTCAATCTCACCTCATCCAAAATGCAATGAGATTCGGTACGCAGTAGTACTAGGAACCAAACTACCATTGGCCATCCTAGTGCCTACGGCCTTAAAGAGACTGGTTGTAACCCGTAATACTGACATAACCTAACAACTGCGTCATTGATGAAAGAACGGGTGGCTCCGGTGTCCACGAGAGCCGAAAAAGTTTTACCTAATACCCGGACTTTTATAAACGGTCGGTTTTCAGCTGAAGTTTGAGCAGCGGTATTTTTAAAAATAATTTTATCATCACACGGGGCTAGAACACTCTCATTTTTCACTTTATTGTTTTTCGTCTCTATAGCGGTATCTACTTTAATTTCACTTTTACAGTTATTCGGAAGTCTCGGTTTATTATCGGTATTATCGGTATCACAATTAACGATATTTTCAACGGCGGTCAGTTTACACTTTGTATTTTTTACGGCTGAGTCCTTATTCGCGGTGCAGTTCACAACGGTGGTGAGGTGAGCGGTTTTCACCTCCTTCGTCGAGGACTGTTCAACCGGGATCTGCTTCGGCCTCACTACCTCGCAGTCCCGCGGACGTTTCCCTGTACCGGACACGGACAATCGCGCGACACTACCCCAGGGCGGCGGCATCTCGAGCAAAATAATTTCGGCGGATTCCGACAATTACTTTCGCCATGCCCCATTTTCCCACATCTCCAACATGAGATGGGCTGTGTTCCGGTACTCGGCTTCAGCCTGGTAGGGCACTGCGTCTTGAAGTGGCCGCGGAGACCACAATCCCAACATGTCTGCTCAGGGACATTCGGTATCCCGGACTTGACTGGCGATGACGTTTCAGGTGCAGGTTGCCTACCCGGCGCTGGCGGCTTCACAATCCTCAATGCTGGACCTAGAATTTGTGCCCTCACTGACACTGGATATATCCTTTTCTGCATGAGTTTCTGCTCAGCCTGCAGATTCTCAAACTCCTTTGCCTGTAGCATTAACGACGGCACGTCGTTGAAAGTCCCTTGCCGGATAAATTGCCTATACTCCGGCAATAAATTTCGGTGCAACCAGAACAATTGCCGTTCTGTGGTCATTGCACCATGTCTCCTTATCAGTGTTTGCATATCCACAACATATGCAGCGGCTGTTTCATTCATACGTTGATGCCTGCGGCTGATCTGTACCTCCAGATCGATGTGGTAATTGGCATCCATGAAAAGTAGGGTAAAGTCTCGTTGGAAATCGGCAAACGTAGCCCAGCGGCTACGATTATTCCGATACCATAATAGTGCGGTTCCATCCAAAACTTCCGGTAGCGATAGCAATAAGGAATCTTTCGGTGTATTGAGCTGCATAACTATTTCATCAAGGCGTTCCAGGAACGTAGCGGGATCTGACGTTCCATTTAATTGAATTCTGTATTGATTTAAACGCGGAGCACTACCCAGAGCTGAATAACTATATCCAGGCACATGCTGAACATGACTGAACGGAATATCGTACCCTTGCTGTACAGTAGTAACCGGAACATCGCGGGCAGGTACATGCGGAACCTCAGGTACATGCGGAACCTCAGGGGCTTGAGGAACGGTCGGTATTTCCGGAATGGTCAATAACTGCGGGACGTTCGGTGCTTGCGGGACGGTCGGTGCTTGCATCCGCGGCGGTGTCACAATAGACGACGGGGTCCTATAACTCGGAAAGTTCATACGATTCGACGGAGAAAAATAGATCGGCGTTCGCATCGGTTGTGTTGTCATTACCACCGTTTTCGTGTACGTCACTGTGTTTGTAGTGGACGTAGTTGTCCAATACGACGGCTGTACCATCGGTGTGCTCCTCATTGCCGGTCTTGATTGAACAATAGAAGGACTAAACGTCGGTGTTGTGTTCAGTGACACTTCGGTTGTCAATGCCCTGGTTAGTGATGCCATCGTACTGGCAATCTTTTCTAGCATTACACGCGGAGGGCGTATTATTCCTTTACGGACACCCCCCTTACGCACCTACGGCGTAAGTCCTCGAGGGATCCATTATGGTAAATATCATGATTGACCAGCACTTCCTGAAGTTGTGCTTTCTCCAATAAGTAAATCCAGTTGACTTTCAAATCAGCTTCGGTAGCTCCAGTCTGGCTGTCCTCGCTATTAGAGCAGAATTGCGCCATTCCGTCAAATTGAGCTAGTACTTCTTCAATATTGGTAGAAGTAGGCTGCGGCGCTTTAGGTATAGCACATGTATACCCAGGGAACTTCATTGTATTCAATCCAATTCAAAATCGAAATTTTCAACCCCAAAAATAAACTATTTTGATCAGGGGTAGTTAACGGAAGAGGGTGCGGTAACCAAAACCAGTACAAGAAACGGAAACACGCTTCACAAATTTGTTTTAAAAAATAACTTCATTGAATATCACAATGAGAATCAAGAGCTACTCATTTAATCGAAGTCAGAAGTATGAATGAATGTTTTACATATTACAATAATGTACCTAGAAATGAATAATAAACGAAATATGATAACGCTGACACTGCTGGCTAGTTCAGAATGATCTCATAGTACTATACGATGTGAATGACTTCATATAACACCACCCTTCACAGTTCCAGGTCCGGAAAGTACGTCTCGAGGAAGCTGGATATCCAATGTTCTTTCTTGGGGTGGTTCTTCTCGGCATTTTAGATTCTTCAATATTGAAATTATACGTCCTTTTAGACAGATGAATATAATTATGATTGCCACAATAAAATATAGAATGTAACTATGTTGAGATTGATTTGTCGGCAGCTGCTTCGGTTGAGACCATTTAATTTGATTTTTTAAGTCACTGATGTCCTTCAAATTGATTGCTTTGAGTGATTGGGAATTTTCCATATATGGTCTATAGGATGGAGCATTGATTTTCGAAAATTCAAACAATAAGGGTTGACCCGTGGTTTCTACGGTTGTTAAACGGATTTTTTCTTGATTTATTTGTAAGAGACAATCTTTGATAAGGTGAAATAAATAGCTTCCTCGTAGTGTTTTAATTTATTGTCTCGATGGGCAATTAACTGTAACTTCGACGGGAATAATATAATGAGATTCTTGACCCAGTATGAATTATATAAAAAATTCTCGGGAATTAGGTCACATTAACACTGTTATAAATGTGTATAGCACAAGAAATAATAACTTAGAAAATTCCACCGCCCTTGCTAAGCACTGTTTTGATTATAACCATCAATTTGATTACAAAAATGTTAATATTTCAACTAAAGAAACCAATTATTATAAAAGATCTATCCTGGAGATGATTCACATAAAAAGGGATTCAAATTCTGTAAATCATAGGAATGATATTCAAGGATTGAGTCAGATTTATACTAACTTGATTAATTAAAACTCTTGTAAATTCCTACATACGTCTTTATAATGTTAAAAGTATATTTTAGGAAGAACGCTTAAAGTAAACTAAATTCCAATGCAGGTCTAAAACCTTTTCAAGTACGTCATAAATCTACATCTGGGTCGTGTTATTACAAACAAATAGCTTAGACCTTCAGTTGCTTTGAGACCATAGCAATATGCGTTTGTACATTATGAGAATATTACTTAACAGTGGTTTCTTGTTACAAAAAAATCTATACTTTAAACTAACGATACAATTTTCGATTATTCGTGGTTCTGTTCGTTTCGACGGCGTGAGCTTTTTGATTGAAGATTGTGCGATATGGACGCTTGTGCTAATTAGTTTTAGTTAACCCCCTTTTTAACAAAATAAGTCTTCTGATGATGGTCGTGAGACCGAAACGTACGTAAAGACGAACATTTATAACAGTGTTAATGTGACCTAATTCCCGAGAATTTTTTATATAATTCGACGGGAATAGGAGATAAGAGTAACCAGTATATGGTGCCTTCGATTCCTTGAATTTGAGTATCTGAAATTTCTAATGCATGATGAGTACAGTTGGCCAAATGTTGATTTAGAATAATATTGGCTTCGCATTTATCCTTATTAGCATTTTCCATAATTGTTGCTTTGCAGAAAAAGGTACTGTTAATATTATCACAATCTTCAGTTTCGTAGGCCAGGTAATTTCTTGATAATAATACATACCTGGCATCAGGGACTAACAATCGAAAGGTAGTTGATTCATGCCATATGGGAATTGGGTATAATTTATAAGGGTTGAATATTATATTGTGGTATATAGGAACGTTAAGAATAAACACGAGTTTGTCGTCATAATTATACGAATCTACTTCCATTAGTTTTAAATATTAACCTAGATTTTCGTTATTTACTCCATATGGTTATTGCCCTGAAACTGTTATAGTTTTTAAATACATCAAATAATCATGAAGTTCATTCGTTTATATTATACTGGGGTTCATAAGTTTCAGTTTCGTGAAAGTTATTGCGGTGACTAGGTTGTCTAGAATTTTTTGAATAGCTTGGTATATTAGCTGAAATTGGTTCAAAGTTTCGGCAATATTATGAATATTATTTGCGGATGAATATTAATTTGATGAATCGTCGGCCTGGACTAGATGTTTTTCTAATGGTTTCTAGTTCTGATAAATGTCTGACATTGTTTAATTAAACTTATGAACTACAATGGAGGAAAAAGAGTACAGTTTTCTTACTTAATAACATTTGATTTTGTTGATTTTTTTATAAAAATGTTCTCTAGCCAAATTACCTGTAATGCTTTTGAATATCGAACCAAGGCCGTTAATTATAGTGCGTTTTTGTCTGTCAGCTTTTGGCATTATTTCATTAATAGTTTCATAAATATAGAGTACATCATTATTAATTAATTTGAAATTGTTCACAAACTCTTCGAAATTATAATATTTATTTTCAGTTATTTTACTGATGAATGTTTCGAATTGGTTATTGATATTTCCTAAATATTGAAAACTCAAATACATATTCTAGTAATGTATGTTTATGATGATATTCTTGAATTTTGGCAGGAACGAGGTGTATTGGTAGGAGTCGTCGGTTATTTTCAGGTTCGTAATTTCCACACAAGCTTGCGGTAGACAGAGTATGGTCAGAGCGAGCCTGCAACAATTGCTTTCTGTCAATTTACGGTGGTCTTTTGATATTTCTTGAGTGATGAGTCCGTTTATTGGTTTCAACTATTTGTTTTTCGGTATCTACTTTTGCGAGAATGACTTCAGGTTCAAACTTGTTTTGTACTTTGGTGGATCTTTCCGACTTCTTTTGGATATATTGGTTGATCTGGTTCGATTCTAGTATTTTTGTCAGTATTGTGATTTTGAAAGCCCTTATAGCTCAGCTTTAAAAAGGCACATCAACTCTAAACACACAAGAGACAATATGCACAAATGTCAGTATTGTTATTATGAAAGCTCTTATAGCTTAGCTTTAAACAGTCACATCAACTCTAAACACATAAGAAACAATACATACAAGTGTCAGTATTGTGATTATGAAAGCACCTGGGAGTCCGTTTGAAAAGTCACATCAACTCTTAACACACAAGAGAGAAGATACACAAGTGTCAGTATTGCGATTGTGAAAGCCCTTATAGCTCAGCTTCAAACGGTCACATTAACTCTTAATATACAAGAAACAATATACATATACAAGTGTCAGTATTACGATTATGAAAGCACTCGCGAAGCACATCTAAAAGACACATCAACTCTAAACACACAAGAGACAATATACACAAATGTGAGTATTATGATTATGGAAGCCCTTATAGCTCAGCTTTAAAAAGACACATTAATCGTAAACATAAGGAACTCAGTAGAGAAGATATATAAAAGTGAATGTACATGAAAACACTAACACACTTGATGTAGATATACAAAAGTGAATTATCAAGAATGATGAAAGATAAATGTGGATATTGCAATTATGAAAGAACATCAAGAGAATACATACATATTTTGGATAAGACAGCTTTTATATCTTCAGTCTAAAAATAAACAAGTGGCGAATGTTCATCTAAATACCTCAAACAGTGTCTCCCTCACAATGAATTGAAGCGTAATTTTTGATTGGTTTTCATTTTACTAGGAAACAGTTAATTTTCATTCATAAGTGTTCATTTTGTTTTCTGTAACTTGCTCCAATTTATTTCTATTATCTGATATGAGTGAAAAAGATTTGATTGATATCAGAGTTTGTGTCCCTACCGCATCCTTGAAGAGTGCCTTCCCCTTTCATTAGTGATTTATGGTATGCCGGAGAGTCATTAAAATACTAAGATTGTTCCTGACTTCTACAGTGTATTTATTAAAATTGTCATTTTTCAGTTCAGAGAACTACAGATTGATGACTAGTTAAGTTGCACAGAACATACTGATCTGTGTCAGATTTATATTAATTCAATCAATTAAAACCACGGTCGTATAACAGGTCCGGAAACTCTATGGTTGAGTTGAGTCGCTTACGGGTCCCCACGGTCGTAGTCCCTCGCTCAGCCACTAGCTAGCGCTTGGATCACGAGGGATGTAACTCTACTACCGTACTACCTAGTAGAGTTATCTATGGGTAAAACGATTTCTTCCCGGAATCACAAGCAGTGTTACTGATGCCCATTTGCACCGTTGAAATGGAAAGTAATAAGGTAATATAATACACAATTATCGTAGTGAATTCTACTGAAAACTGTTATTTTTGTAGAGAACTATTGTAAAGAAGACCCGTATCCCTAATTTTTCTGAAACTGAGAAGCAACTGCTTTTAAGCCTTGTGCATAAATATAAGCACATTATTGAATGCAAGAAAACTGACGGTGTCAGTGTTGATGAGAAGAACAAGGCCTGGAAAGCTGTAGCCAATGAATTCAATTCTTCATGTTCAGAATTGAGGTATAGAGAGGTGCATTCACTTGAAAAATTTTACAGCAACAGAAACATGGATGTGCGGAAAGTTGTAGCTCAATTTATTCTCTTCATTAAAAATCTATTATTCACAGGATTCAATCAATGTGCCAATGGAACCTGATAATTATGACGAATCTGGTAATTCTAACGATGAAATCAAAACTATGGTAAGGTATTTTGGAAAACATAAATATATCGTAGTAACATAATATTTTTTATTACAGAATCAACCAACATTAGGCTGGGGATTGAGCGAATTCAAGAGCAGCATGTTGAGAACTCGAAAGCCAACTATCTTGGCAAATGCAACTTCCAGTAGGAGAAGACCTTGAGTTTCTCGGGAATTGACATCCTCAACAATCGCAGAGAAATATGATTCCCTCCTGGACAAAAGATTGGCCATTTCAGACATGGAATTAAAAAAAAGGTCAAAATGATGTGAAATGGCAGCTTGAACCTCATGAGGGAAGCCCTGCTCTTAGATTTAGAGATAAAGAAACAAACACTTGTTAATTTGAAAGCAAAACAGTAATTTTATAATTTTTAATTAGAAGTAGTAAGAATCTATGTAATTTGTCAATGTTTTTCCTCTATTACTATATATTTTTTTTAGATTGTAAAGGATCTTTACTTGTTGAAATGGAAATCCATTATGTTACATGTTATATATATATATATATATATATATATATATATATATATATATATATATATATATATACATATATATATATATATATATATATATATATATATATATATATACATATATATATATATATATATATATATATATATATATATATATATATATATATATATATATATATATATATATATATATATATATATATATATAAACAAGTTTAAAGTTTCTTTGCCTAATTGGCCACTATCGTGTATGTAATTTAAGAGATATAGAACTAAATTTTCTGAATTATGAAGATAACTTAGATAATTTAACATAGGATTATAAAGATGAATAAACGTAAAAGATTGAACCATAGGCGGGATTCGAACCCACATTTCTGGATTTCTAGTCCAGGGTGTTTACCAATTACACCACTTCGGTCCTGTTAGATTTTTATATTTTTGTAAATATAAACCTCTGAAAGGATAGAAGATCATTGATGAACACAATGCGATTCGATGCCCTACCATAGATCAACCATTCACGCACATTCATCTGAAGTTCAGTCATTTTCTTGAAGTAAGGATTGTAGGTTAGTACTGCTATGGTTAGCAGTTACTTGACAGTTCTTATTCAAATGACAGCATCCCGGTTCTTATATATTTCAATAGAACTGACTGAGAATTGTTCTGGTTAATTATAAACAAGTTTAAAGTTTCTTTGCCTAATTGGCCACTATCGTGTATGTAACTTAAGAGATATAGAATTAAATTTTCTGAATTATGAAGATAACTTAGATAATTTAACATAGGATTATAAAGATGAATAAACGTAAAAGATTGAACCATAGGCGGGATTCAAACCCACATTTCTGGATTTCTAGTCCAGGGTGTTTACCAATTACACCACTTCGGTCCTGTTAGATTTTTATATTTTTGTAAATATAAACCTCTGAAAGGATAATAGATCATTGATGAACACAATGCGATTCGATGCCCTACCATAGATCAACCATTCACGCACATTCATCTGAAGTTCAGTCGTTTTTTTGAAGTAAGGATTGTAGGTTAGTACTGCTATGGTTGGCAGTTACTTGACAGTTCTTATTCAAATGACAGCATCCCGGTTCTTATATATTTCAATAGAACTGACTTAGAATTGTTCTGGTTAATTATAAACAAGTTTAAAGTTCAATCTTTTACGTTTATTCATCTTTATGATCCTATGTTGAATTATCTAAGTTATCTTCATAATTCAGAAAATTTAATTCTATATCTCTTAAGTTATATATATATATATATATATATATATATATATATATATATATATTAGGTATTTTGGATCACTGCATTTTTTTAAATTTAAGACTTGTTCTCATTGCCACTAGTGAATTTTTAATAAAATTCAACCAAACTGATGTGTAGATTCTTATATTTTTATAGATTATTAAAATAATTATCAATTAAATGTGTTCTTGTATTTATTATTCTGATTTGAGAAGGGAATAGAATTGTTACTCTTGTCAAAATGTATTACTCACCTTAAAAATAACTTCCCCTTTTTCGTACACATAAAAGACCTCGTTAAAACGATTTCTTTCCGGAGTGTGTATCTAAGGCTTTTTTTGGTAGTAATTTAAAAAGAAAATGTATGAAAATAATCGATCGCATATAAACATTTTTTTAATTAAATTAGGATAACAATCAAAATACATGTATACTAATATACTATAAAAGAGTTCACACTGTGGATATATTATAACACTATAAATAAGAAATAATCACCCTTATCCACTAAAAATACTGGTGAAGTACTGAGGACCTTACGGCTACCAAGTAGCCATCATCAGAGTAAACTAAATTATAAATCAAAATGTGCCTATTTAAATACTATTTGGGGATAATAATGTAAACAAAGGGTTATCGTCAGCTGGAGATAAATCGAAATTTAGTAAATTGCTTTTTTGTTTATACATTTCCATCCCTTCTAAATTACCTAGAAATTTGTCTGTACTGTGTTTTAAAAGTGATAAACTTTCTTGAGAAATGGTGTGACCTGTATTTAAAATATGTTCGGCTATCGCTGATTTTTCACTATTATTTTTCGTTATATGGTCAAAATGTTCCTTATAAGGAGTTAAAACAATTTCTATCCGTAATCGCAAGCATCCACTTTTTTCGCATTACTGCATCTTTCGGCACTTTAAAAACAGAAGTTTTTTGTTTCACACTTTTGTACCCCGTTTTGCATTTCGGCACAATGCACGGTTTCATTTTGGCTGAAAACGCAGGTATTCCTTCTGTTTACAAGTTAACTGTCAAATGTCACAGAATACTCTTCATAGAGATCAAGAGGATACTCTTACGTGGCGCTCACGGTCTTACATCCCTACGTGACGACTTTTGGTACTACGCGCACTTGGACGCGTAAGCGACTCACTGCTCAGATAGGAAACAGCCTCGAGTTTCCAGACCTGTCTATACGACCGTGATTAAAACCCATGCAAATTCCTACATGTGTCTTCATAATATTGAAAGTATATTCTAGGTAGAATGCTCAAATAGCAATATTTCTAATGAGGTGTGACAACCTTGTTGTATTACCTCATAAATTTTCACCATCGGGTTCGAAAATGGATACTGGAGCGTTATATTTTTGGTTCAGTCCTTCAGTTACGAACTGTGACGTGAAATGAGTTCTAACTTTATAAGAAAATTGCTGAGCAGTGGATTCTTGATACATATTCATATACTACAAACATTAATGTGTTACAATTTCGATTACTCGTGTTTCCGTTCGTTTCGGCAATGTGGGCATTTTTAATTAAAATTCGAGCCATTAGGTCGCCTTGTGATGATACAATTACTATAAATGAGGAGTTATCACCCTTTTCCACTAAAAATACTACTAAAGTACTGAGGACCTTTCGGCTACCAAGTAGCCATCATCAGACCATCAGAGTAAACTGAATTATAAACCAAAATGTGCCTGCTTAAATACTAGTTGGGGATAATAATTTGAACAATGAGTTACCCTCAACTGGAGATAAATCGGAATTTAGTAAAGTGCTTTTTCGTTTATACATTTCCATCCCTTCTAAATTTCCTAGATATTTGTCTGTACTGTGTTTTAAAAGGGATAAACTTTCTTGAGGAATGGTGTGACCTATATTCAAAATATGTTCAACTACCGCTGATTTTTCACCATTGTTTTTCTTCATATGTGCAAAATGTTCCTTATAACAAGTTTAAATGTTCCTTCTGGTTTGACCAACATAGCATTTTGAACACCACTCACAATTGATTTTGTAAATTCCGGATTTGTCGAAATCGAAAACTTTGTCAAAGGTGTTGCCTAAACGGTCTTTTAGCTTATTCTTACATCTATGAACCGGTTGTATTGCAAATTTAGGAAAAAGCTATGAAATTTATTAATTACTGAAGAATGATAAGTGAAACTTTTGAATTTTATTGAAGTATTTGAAGGTAATGACTCTAATTTGGTTAGGTGGCTGCGTTCCAATTTTCTTTTCTAGTTAGAAATTACATTATTGATCAAAGATTTCTGGTAACCATTGTCCAACGCAAGTTTCTCAATTTCTTTGTTATAATGTTGATGGCTCAAAGGGACGTTCAATAATCTATAAACTAGACTATTGAACGGAGCTATTTTATTTCTAAATGGTGTAACTGAATCCCCCGGGGTATACCTACTTGTTTGAGTGGGTCTTCTGTATATGTCGAAATCCAAGTGATTACCATCTTCTATAACGTTAATATCAAGGAAAGGAAGCTGATTATCTGTTTCTTTTACGACAGTTAATCAAATTGGCTATTAAGTGTGTTCAAAAAGCCATGTAAATCAAAATCTTTACTTGTAATCACGAAAATGTCGTCAACGTACCTATCTATACCAAACTTCTGGAAACTGATTCAATTTTGATTTTAAGGAGGTTTCAAGTTCGTTTAGAAAAATATTGACCGAAAATGGAGAGAGAAATTGCACATCCGCTTGTTTGTTTATAGTAATTTTTGTTAAAAGTGAAATAATTTTGCTCCATACATAAAGAGGTAAGGATCATGTATTCTGTGCAGTTTCTATCGGGGATATTAATATTTGAAAGCCATTTCTTCAGAATGTTTATCGACTCAGGGATTGGAGTACATCAAATGAAACGAGAGTTTCACCAGGTTCAAGTTTCAAATCTTTCAATTTTGCAATAAGTTCCAAAGAATTTTTCACAGACAATCTTGGTGCGGCTTGGAAGTTGCTAAATTCCTTCACCTACCATTTTGCTATGTTATACGTAGGACAATTAATGTTTGAAATGATTGATCTCATGGAATTACCCGGTTTATGAATCTTAGGTGAGCAAGCTTAAGAAGATTAGGATTTGAAAGTCTAAGTTCGTATTTCAAATTATCGGAAATTACAGCTGTCCTCAGTACTTTAGTAGTATTTTCAGTGGATAAGGATGATTATTCCTTACTTATAGTGTGAGCTCTTTAATAGTTTATTAATGGTACAATTAGTTAAGAAATCACGTTTTAGACATTGATTCGTCTTCTGATGATGGTCGTGAGACCGACGAGTAAGTAAAGACGAAGATAATAAGCATATGTGTTAGTGCGTACTATTTACCGAGAATTCATATATAAGTGTTCAGTAGTGACTTCTGCTCTGAAGATTTCCAATATATTATGTGTTCCTGTACATATACCTACCATCTAATCTGGGTGTTTCTCAAGGAATAGTAACCTATTCTTCATTTAATCTTCATCAACGATCTCCCACAAAACAGTCTGTAAATAAACCTTATTATATTTATGATGCGAGCAAGGAGTGATGCGGATTTTGATAAGCTGAAGCCACAGTTAACAGAAACGCCATCGAACCTCGGAGACTGGTTTACAGAGAACAGATTCCAGGCTGTAAATTATGTTTCACTTAGAAACCCAACCCTTGGTAAATGAACCAGGTAAATTAAAAATTTCTGGATCTAACGTTAAACCAACGTCTCACGTGGTCTGATAACACAATTTCAGTGGCGAAATCAGCCGTAGACATGGAGTTGGGATTGGACAAGCGCGCAGTGCTTGAATTTGAGAAGTGGACGATCTCCAGAAGTGCACGAGAATATGCAGCTTGTCGACGGAAGCATCTTCAAGCACCTTGATGCTGGAGAAACCTATCGATACCTGGGAATTGAAAAAAGTCCTAATTATGACTCTTCCCAGGTGAAGGTAGCTCTCTGGGGCAAGTACAGAAACTTTATTCGAAAGATTTGATCCTCCGAACTTTCGAGTGAGAGAACAAGGCGTCTGCAACAAATATGCTTGCCGTTCCACTCCTGCTCTACTCTTTTGGAGTGGTGAAATGGACGATATATGAGCTGCATTGATCGGAAAAAGATGCATATCGATCACAGTTTGCATCCTGGGGCATCCGTTTCCCTCATTTATCTCCCACGTCACCGGGGAGGTAGAGGGCTCCTTAGTCTGGAAGGTCTGTATCGGAGTGTAGTTCTGAGTATAGTTTATAAATTCTAGCCTGAAACCTTTGAACCCCTGAAAACCTAGCTGACCTTCAACTATGTAAACTCTGCCAAGCTTTCATCCAAGACCGAGGGATTCACCTCATCTTGCCAAGATGGCGTAATAAACACGTTGGTCTATGGCCGCAACGTGATGGGTGTTCAGGTTCCTGATGTCAGCTGTGAGGCCTGTCGAAAGACGCCTGAGATGTTTTTCCACCAGCTGTCGGCATGTCCGTCAAAAGCGGCCTCGGCGTAAGCTCATCGCCATAATATGACCCTACGGGTGCTGTATTACCATCTAAGGCACTCGTACGTAATAGACCAAGAGTCGGTGCTACCACCTTACATGCCGAGATATGTCGAGTCCGTTGTCGGAAACGAGAAAAAAGCCAGATCTATTGGAACTACCCGTTTCCGACCATCAGGTCCATACAAGCAAATAGGTCTGACGTTGTTCTCCTCGATGAACAAACAAAGACTATGTATGTCAGGGAATTCTCTGCTCCGGCAGAGAAGAACATATTCTTGACATAGGAGGAAAAATGGACAAAATATCAAGATCTCCTGTTCGAGCTCAGCAAGCTATACCTAGGCTACAAGGTCGTTTTCTACAGAAACATTGATAAGCTCGGCTTGTCAACCAGGCTGACCTTCTGCTACTCAAGATGAGTTACTTTCAGCGCTGTTATATTATTTCAAACATGCCTTGGTTGCGTAGGTGGATGTAAAAGTAATTATAATTCATTTTAACCATATAAGTCGCCAGGAACCGATTGGATACTGCAAGCTTTACTTCAGCAGGCAATCGATATTCCATCCTGTGTAAAATGCTGAGAACGAGCTTGGTACTGAGCTACCTACCGGAAGAGTGGAGGGTGGCAAAAATGGTCTCTATACCAAAGCCAGCCATAATTTTTCCGTCTGATCAGTCCAAAATTGTTTCTCCTGGAAACTCTAGAGAAACTGATCGACAGGCATGTCAGGGATGCAATTTTTATGAGAAATCCTGTACATCGTAACCATGATACCTACCGTACCGGGAAATCCTGCGAAAGGATGGTAGCTAATACAGATAGCAGAGAAACAACTGGACTGCAGAGGAACTGTGCTAGCGAGCTATCTGGACATAGCGGGAGCTTTTGATAACGCCTCTTTCGAATCAATTTCCCGAGCAACGCGAGAGCGAAGGATAGCGAGTCTGCTGTGCAGATTGATTCACAACATGCTCTGATGCAGGACAGTCATAGGAACGCTCACTGAGGTTGAGAAGGAGGTGCGGGTCGCTGGAGGATGTCCTCAGGGAGATATAATGTCACCTCTGCTGTGGAGCTAGTGATGGACGAACTTCCAATACTCCTTGAGAGTAAAGGCTTCTGCGTAATCGGATATGACATCGCCATTATAGTACAAGGGAGCACAATAGCATCTCTGATGCAGCAAGCACTGAACACCGGGGAAAATAGTGCAACAAGGAAGGACTCAAAATGAATCCCTCGAAAATAATCGTTGTACCCTCCACGAGGAGAAAGGACGTTATAAACATACGAGACTTAGTTCTGTATTGGGTAAACATACAGATGACGGACGCGGTCAAGTACCTTGGGGTAAGCCTAGATAAAACGCTGATCTTTGGGAAGCATCTGGAGTAAACCACTAATAAAGCGATAAGGGCCCTGTGAATCTGTCACCGTACCATCGAAAAAACATTGGAACTCACACCACGGATGGTACACTGGGTGTACAATACCAAGTGAGACCCATTTTAATAGTAAGTTTTCAATGGATTTTCGTTACGTAATGGCTGATTCATCTATTCAATTTCTAAAAACCCGTCCAAAAATAAATAAATTAAGAGCAATCTCGTATAAAGAAGCACGTAATAAAATCCTTCATATTATTATTGCTATTTTTAACGATATATTAATGCAATTATTGAAACGTCGCGAATCAACTTACAATCCGATAATGTGTTCAGTCATCTCAATTATGAAACATGAAGAGTAACAGAGATGCCCACCTCGCCGGTAATGAAGAAAGATCGCGTAGGCTGAATTCTACTTTCACTTGTTATGGAAAAATGCAGACCCTTGAATTGTTTAAACATTCCGATACACCTGTCTTTCGAACATGAATGACATAATGCTGTATTCGATTGTTTGTTTGTTGCTTGTTTTCGATGCCAGTTGCCATCCTACTATCTACAAATTGAAAAAAAAAATGAAACTTGCAGCCAGGTGGATTCGAAAACATGAGTAAATCGACCTTATATCCCCTCCTTTTCGTAATACGTTCGTCCTCGTACAAACGTTCTATAACTGGGCTTGGTACATTAGTCGCAATTTTCACACAGAATGTGTAGAAAAAGTGTGAAAACAAAATTTTTGCTTCGCTACTCTCTACCTCTATTTTTCAGTATGGTCCTTCTATTTATGACAAAAATATTTCATTTTTGCATCTGCAAATCTAGTAGTTTCTCCAAACATACGGTTTTCTATCTTTATTCATTTGGTTATAAATCCATTCAAATAAAAATTTAACATCGCATCATTGTTATAATGTAGGTGCTTCCCATCGGTTTTTAATTTGATAAGATACTGTTCTGCTTTTGCTCTACTCCAAAGAAGTATTTCCTATGCTCTACTCCGCACAAATCGAATAGAATGCGTATTGAATGAATTTCTCTTTACCCATAGATAACTCTACTAGTAGGTAGTAGATTTATCTATGTCCTTACCTCTGTGGTCTGTGCATAAGCGCCGCACCTAACCCTAACCCACGGTCGTATACACAGGTCTGGAAACTCTATGGTTGACTTGAGTCTCTTACGGGTCCCTAACTCGTAGTTCCTCGCTCAGCCACCAGCTAGCGCTTGGATCACGAAGTGGTAAAACGATTTCTTCCCGGAATCGCAAGCAGTGTTACTAAGTATTCTGATTTGAGAGAGGAATAGAACTGTTACTCTTGTCAAAATGTATTACTCACCTTGAAAACAACTTCCCCTTTTTCGTTATACATGACGCACACAAAAGACCTCGTTGAAACGATTTCTTTCCGGAATCACAAGCATCCACTTTTTTCGCATTTCCGCATCTTTCGGCACTTTAAAAACAGAAGTTTCTTGCTTTACACTTTTGTACACCGTTTTGCATTTCGGCACAATGCACGATTTCGTAGTTTGTTTCTAAAAACGCAGGTATTTCTTGTGTTGACAAGCAGTGGCGGCTCGTCAATTTTTGAGAGAGGAGGCTAGACATAAAACGTTTTTGTAAAAATATACTCTATTCACAGCCTTTTAACCTTTGCACAGCGACCGTACCAGCTACTTCAGTGACAAAATTAATTGCTACCCAGCAAGAACCAACGTGAAGATATAGAGTTTCTCTTGGCAAAAAAATTTTTTGGTCGTTTTTTGTCTTATTTTTTTTTGATTTTTAATACTTTTTCTTTTTTTTGGAATTTTTCATATTTTGTTTTTTTTTATTAATTTTATTAACTTTTTTATATATTAACGGAATTCTACGGTCTTTAGTTTGCGAAAAATGATCCATAATATTATCAAAAAATGTATCATTTTGTTTTAAGTGTTTTACTAAATCTTTTTCAATAGATATTAAACTAACATTGTATAAACGATTTTGGCCCATTGTATTTGGCATGTAAGTTTTAATACGTTTGAGAGTAGAAAAGGATTTCTCCATCGATGCCGACGTGACAGAAATGGTGACTATCAAACAAAGTAGTTTATAAAACTGAGGTAAAACTTGCTGCAAATCATTGTCTATCATATATTTTATCATATCGGCCTGACTGTCATACTGGCCTAAAATATCTTTACCCGAGTATATAACGCATAATTCATTGTGCCGTGCAATTTTATCAAACAATTTATATTTCAGAACTAGGTTATCTTAAAGTGTATTTGGGAACTCTTTTGAAAAAGATTCGAAAAATCTTCTATTCGTCAAGTCAAAAAACTTCAATTCATGTAAATCGGAAAATCGAATCTCAATTTGACCTTTAATAGTATCTAAAATTTCATAAAAAAGTTGTTTATAATGTAGTTTCTTGTCTACCAAATTATATGTTTTCTTCCTTTTCGAGGGAGGAGCCTCATCAGTTGAAAAATTTTCAAATAAAATATTAAAATGAAATTCTGTATTACGAAAACTTGAAATTT
Organism: Endomychus coccineus; assembly: GCA_958510875.1. Taxonomy (NCBI): domain Eukaryota; kingdom Metazoa; phylum Arthropoda; class Insecta; order Coleoptera; family Endomychidae; genus Endomychus; species Endomychus coccineus. The sequence continues at coordinate 124,442,942 of OY294068.1, read as the reverse complement.
TTCCAATGAGATGTTTCAAACGATCTCTTGAATAAATTATATCAGTGAATTTATGTTCTAAAATTTGGAAAATAAGATCAGTTTGTTCAAATATTGATTTAAAATTATCAAGAAAAAACAAAAATTCCTCATTTTCTAAATAAGATTTTAAACCAACAGCAGCATTTAATAAAACCTGATCTGTTGAAAAAAGTCATACAAAATCAAATGTTTCAATTAATTTGTCTTTATTTTCATGGATGGTAATAAACTTCGTCTTGTCAATACTACTATTAGTATTAACTATGATCGATATCGATAGTTACCTGACATTACTAATCCTTTCAAATCCGGTAAAGGCCGTTTATTCAAAAGAAACACTTTTAACACATGTTAATTCACTATGGATTTTCTAAAAGGCAGCAAACAACTCAATAACACTCATTTTAAACTTACCACAGACAACAATCTAACCTTACTTCGCGTGGCGTGACAACACGTAAACAATCAATCTATTGCAAAAATAATCAAGAATAATCTTAAATTCATGCTAAGGACACGATCAATAAATTGTTGGAGAAAAATTCAAATAATACACGAAACCCTATTAGATGAGACACTTGAAACAGAAAACCCTGCAGTCACTCCCACTTATGTTCACATTGCAGCTACAGAAACAAGTTCAAAACAATGTACCTACATTAATAATATCGCTCAACATACAACAAGGGTCTGCAGTTACAAAATCTGACATAGTAATCCTATCAAAATATCTAGGGATAGACTTCAGAAGTTGGAGAATAAAACTCAAATTTTACACAAAACTTTTAACATTTAATTTAAAAATGCTGACAAATTGTTTCACCACACTGTGGCATTATCAAAGCGAGGAGTTATCAACTAAAGCTAAATCTAAAAATATGACCTTAAATATCAGGGATCAGAATGTGGTGCAAATTGAGGGATGGGGGTGGATAATGGTGGGAGTGTGTTTACAAAATTGTTAACAAGCGGTGAATTATATGTGTCGATTTGATCATTTAATATTACATTATTATTGTTTTTTGCGTGTTTCAAAATTTCTATGGATTCTAATATATTAAGTTTATGTCCTTTTTCCTGAATATGTAGAATATCAGGATTAAGGGTGAAATTGTGGTTATGTTCTAACAGGTGATTTGCGTAATTAGAGTCTTCTTTTTTGAGCCTGTAACTTCTCAAATGTTCATTGAACCTTACGCTGAAACTGCGTCCAGTTTGTCCTATGTACAAAGCACTACAGTCATCACATCTCAGTCTGTAAACTCCAGATTTCTTTAAGTTATCTTTTTTAGATTTCGAGTTATTAATATACGAGCATAGGTTATTTGTTGTTTTAAAGGCGACGTTTTTATTCTGTTTTTTAAGGAATTGAGATATTTTTAGTGAATGTTTACCTAAATATGTTAGACATGTGAAATTTGATTTTGTATTATTATTAATTTGCGGATAAATTATGCTTAAGGCTTTTTTATTGAGTTTATTTTGGAGTATTTTATTGATTATCTTGACATTATAACCGTTATTTTTGGCAATATCTACGATTCTGTTTAATTCTAAATGGAAATTATCTTTACTTAATGGGACATTAATTAATCTATGTATCATACAATTATATGCTGCTAGCTTATGTGATTGTGGATGTAAAGAAGTGTTGTGTATTGTGGTATCTGTGTGGGTGGGCTTGTGATAAATAGCGAAAGAAAAGTAATTATTTGTGTGTGAAATTGTCAGATCTAAAAAGTTTAAGGACTTGTTGTTTTCCATCTCTAATGTGAATTCTATATTTGGGTGTAAGTTGTTGATATAGGTGAGAAAAGAATTTATTTGACGGTTACTGCCTGTATAGCAAGCGATTACGTCGTCAACATAGCGATACCAATATACAAACATGTGCTGAAAATTGGAATTTAAAATCTTAGTTTCCAAGTAATTCATAAATATTTCTGCTAGCAACGGAGATAATGGCGAACCCATGGGGAGTCCGGTGTTCTGTTTGTAATATTTATCGTTAATTGTGAAATAATTTTGGTCTATGCAAAGTGAGATTAAACTTAATATTTCCTGTGTTATTGCCGGTAAAGTATTATTGCGGATACATAGATTAATTAATGTCCCATTAAGTAAAGATAATTTCCATTTAGAATTAAACAGAATCGTAGATATTGCCAAAAATAACGGTTATAATGTCAAGATAATCAATAAAATACTCCAAAATAAACTCAATAAAAAAGCCTTAAGCATAATTTATCCGCAAATTAATAATAATACAAAATCAAATTTCACATGTCTAACATATTTAGGTAAACATTCACTAAAAATATCTCAATTCCTTAAAAAACAGAATAAAAACGTCGCCTTTAAAACAACAAATAACCTATGCTCGTATATTAATAACTCGAAATCTAAAAAAGATAACTTAAAGAAATCTGGAGTTTACAGACTGAGATGTGATGACTGTAGTGCTTTGTACATAGGACAAACTGGACGCAGTTTCAGCGTAAGGTTCAATGAACATTTGAGAAGTTACAGGCTCAAAAAAGAAGACTCTAATTACGCAAATCACCTGTTAGAACATAACCACAATTTCACCCTTAATCCTGATATTCTACATATTCAGGAAAAAAGACATAAACTTAATATATTAGAATCCATAGAAATTTTGAAACACGCAAAAAACAATAATAATGTAATATTAAATGATCAAATCGACACATATAATTCACCGCTTGTTAACAATTTTGTAAACACACTCCCACCATTATCCACCCCCATCCCTCAATTTGCACCACATTCTGATCCCTGATATTTAAGGTCATATTTTTAGATTTAGCTTTAGTTGATAACTCCTCGCTTTGATAATGCCACAGTGTGGTGAAACAATTTGTCAGCATTTTTAAATTAAATGTTAAAAGTTTTGTGTAAAATTTGAGTTTTATTCTCCAACTTCTGAAGTATTATGAATTTACACTACGTAAACGCCGAAACCATAGATATATCTAGGGATAGATGTTCTAAAAAATGAAAAAATTGATTTTCATATTATCAAATGCAAGTCACGACAATCGAATGACAAATTGAGAAGAGATGTGGAAAATAAACTTGGCAATGCTCATTTAATTAAAGAAACAAAACTAAGAAAACGAGCAATAACAATTTCAAATATTGCTGAAAAACTTTAAACCAGAAGAAGTAATATTTGAACCCAAAAAGAACCAAAATGATTTGATAACAAAAGATGATCAACTAGAATTTTGAAAAATACAAAAAAGGTGATCATAATATGGGTATCATTGAATGCAATGGTAATGCTTTCGATAAAATCATGAAAAAACGGAAATTAAATATAAAATACAGAAAATGTCCTGTGTACGAAAAAATAAGCGACCTAAGGTATCTAAAATGTAATGGTTACCAACATAAAGCCAGAGATTGCAAAAAATAATTACCTAGATTTGCCATCTGTGCTGAAGCTCAAGCGAATAGTAAATGCAAAAATAATTTTTGAAAGTTTAAATTGAGCTTCCTCAATGAGAATTTCAAAATTAAATATAACGACCAACAGTAGTTTAGAAAATGAGTGTCCAATCAAAAAAAAACTTTTTGAAATAGAGACAAAACTAACTATTTGTCTTAAATGATACATTATTATTCAAATATATGTATCTAATTATAAGAGATTATGCAAAAAATGCATAATACCAATATTAGAAGCTCAGCAAATAATTTAGGCAACCTAAAGATAGAATTGAAACAGTTACATTCACATTATGATTATATCATATTAACAGGAAGCTTGAACTGTGATATATATGAATTAGATGAATATGACAATTTATAATAAAAGCCTCTCCACCTAAATCAAAACTTCGGCTTGATAGTCTACATAAAGAGTAGCGTAATTTTCAATTATAATCTTATTGATATTGGTGATGTTTCAGCTATAAATCTGCAAATCTGAAAATATTAACAGCAAAATTCCTAATATCTAGCAATATATAGATTTCCCTCCATATGTCCTCACATCTATTATACATTTTGGAAACTACCTTGAACTACTTCCTGAAAGTCAAACTATTCTTGCATTCTAGTCGACGATATTTATTGAAATTGTCATTTTCCATATATCATATATCATATATAATCCTAAGGGTGATAAATCACATGATCCAAATACACTTGTACTGCATGCGTCCTCAAATACTGAACAAGTTAAGAATTTTCTATGTCCACGGTGGAACCACGAATCACTGACTGACCTACTCAGCAGTCAGCAGAAAGCACATCTCGTATTTCATAGATTGCTGGCGGCTGCCGCAGGCTAGCCTCCAGAGGGTGTTGCCATTTTCGCTGATTTACCCAGTTGGGGTTTGAACTGGTAGGAAAAACGGCAACTGCGTTGAACAACACATGCTCAGCGTTTGAGATGTATAGAGAGTCTAGCCTCAGGGCACTGTTGCCAGATTAAAAATAACTACTGAGAACGGGGAATTAATTGTAAAATTTTGAAAATTATCAGAGAAACAGGAAATAAAATGGAGAATGATCATTAAGATAAATTGGTCAGGAGGATGAGCCTCCTTAGCATCCTTCGAGGAGCCGCCACTGTTGACAAGTCAACTGACAGCTGTCAGGAAACACTCCTACGTGACGACTTTTGGTACTACAGGCCAGTCGACGCTTGGCGGACTCACTGCTCACATAGGAAACAACCTCGAGTTTCCAGACCTGTGTATACGATCGTGCCCTAACCTGACTATTCTTGCGGTCTACGTTCGCTTCGTTGTCGATAAGACGCATCAATAGAATCAATACTAATAAATCCATATTTTATTGACACCATCTAACCATCAGTGTCATCACGAAATATGTTATCAACATCAACGGTGCGGAATGATACACATTGGGAAGATCAGATTGAAATCAAATACGAAAATATTTCTGAATACATAGATGAAATCAAAGAAGAGTCTGCAGATTGTCAGGAATTGAAGAGAAAGTAAGTTTTTGTCAATACGATCAATATTGTTTTGTTCTATAGGAACGCACTCTCTCAACTTTATAAACGTGTTCCAAACCGTTAGGGTATTTTACTTTGGGGTAATTGGTGCAACTTTGCACGTGTTCGGATATTGCCATATGTTTGTTCCAAACCAAAGACATCCTTTGAAAGATCCATAAAACTCAATTGTAAATATTCCTGTATTATATTAGGTATCGTAATTATTTAAGTGAACCGAAATGAGCTTAATCCGTTTATAATAGGTATTTTGGAACAAAGTGATACTGGACTTTCCTGTCGTAAACACAAAGTAAGAATTCGCAGAAAGGTTGCATAGCAATAAACGATTAAGCGGAATTTTCCAATAAGACATAGAATGAACTTCTACCTCTAAATATTATACCGAATGACAAACAACCCCATGAGAAGTGTAGTAGGGATAACTGTTTAGTTTAGAATTTCTATCAGGCTGTAATTTGTAGTATATTTCCAACTCTTGAGTTTGTAACTTGCTTATATATTTCACCGTGATTTTTTACCAAATACAAGCAAAACTAAACAAGTCGTGTTTCATTACAAGTGGAAGAAAATTCAACAATTTCAAAGTGCGATCAATGCTGTCGCATAAAACATTTCGCATCCAATCACTTTAAGGTGCGATCAACTGCTGTCGCATCTTAACATTTTGGTCCTTCGAGCCGGATTGTAAAAATTCCAGTGCCTTTTGGTTTTTTACAATTCAACACATCCATTCACTTAAACTGTCGGAAGCATCAACCTAGTTCAGTGTAAGTGCCAATGGAACAGCATCACATCATTTGCCTATAATGCATATATAGGTACTTCAACAATCCAAGATAAGCCGCTAGTACGAAGACGGGACTTAGCATCACATACACATCATCAAAGGAAGAAATAGCGTGGGTGAGTCCTTCCTGTATAAGTATCCCTAATATTCCCATTTGGTATTGTTTCGTTTGTGTTAATAAAGTCAATATCAACATGCCTGATTCAAATGAAAATGCTAACAGATTAAAATCATTAATAAAGAAACGGGGTACTTTGAAAGCAAAATTAACTTCTTTCAGAAATTTTCTAAATAAGTTTGAACCCGATCACATGTCTGAGGAGTTACAAATACGCTACAATGATATCGAAATAATTTATAGTCAATTCAATGAAATTCAAAATGATATTGAAGAATTAAACGATGACGAAGATGAGGCATTAAGTCAACGCGAAGCTTTTGAAACTCATTATTATCAGAATCTTGGTATCGGAAAGCGTTTACTTACAAACATTCAAAGCAATATTGTTCCTGGATCTCCACCATATCAACAACGTGTGAAGTTACCTGAAATTAAAATTCCCGGCTTTGATGGACGTTTTAATGAATGGTTAAATTTTCATGATTCATTCTTTTCGTTAATACATTCAAATACTAATATTTCTAATATCGATAAATTTCAATACCTGAAAGCAGCTTTGAGTGGAGATGCTGCTCGAGTTATTCAAGCAATATCTATCTCAGATGCTAATTATCCAATTGCTTGGAATAAATTAATAGAAAGATTTGAAGACAGGGAAAGCATTATCATAAAACATATAACATGCCTGTTTGAATTACCACCCGTAGCCAAAGAATCATCAGCGTTATTACGTCAACTATCGGACGATATTTCAAATCAATTAGAGGCGATTAAAACTATAGATGACCCAAACAATTTAGCAAACAGGCTGCTAATTCATTTAGTTTGTCAAAAGCTAGACTATAGCACAAAGCGCGAATGGGAACGCCACATCGTTGAACAAAAAGCTCCCACCATTGAATGTCTTACAACATTTTTAGCAAATAGAGCAAAACTATTAGATAAATTGTTCAATAATAAGTCTCTAAATCATAACCTATCAAATACTGGTCGTGACAAGACCAAGTTGCCCGGTAATTCGAAACCCAATTTCAATTATCTCGTTGCACAACAAAAGGTTTGTTCATTCTGCAAAGATGCAGAAAAACCGCATTCCATTTTTACATGCCAAAAATTTCTATCGTTGACCTTAGAGTCGCGGATAACACAATCAAAAATTCGTAAGTTATGTCAGAATTGTTTATACCTGGGTCATGATGTGCAAAGTTGCAAATCAAGGTATTCATGCAAGATATGTCATAAAAAACATCATACATTGTTGCACAATGGAAACTTAATCACACCAATACAAATCAATCAACCATCGACGTCACAGCAAGGTAGCTCCCCTACCGTGACCCATTGTGCACATGCAATGCAAGCACAAACATTGTTATCAACCGCAATGGTCACAATTTTTGATATCACAGGTCAGAAACATCAATGTCGGGTTCTACTTGATTCAGGCTCGCAATCAAACTTTATATCTGCTGAAACATGTAGTCGCTTAAAGTTAGAACAAAACAAAACTTTTATTCCGGTGATAGGAATTAACCAATCTAAATCAAATATTACTTCTAGCACTTCTATAAACTTGAAATCAAATACAAACGATTTTCAAGTTGAATTGCAATGTTTGGTCTTGCCTAAAATTACAGCACATCTACCAAGTGAACCAATTGATATTTCACATATACATATTCCCACAAACATACAGCTAGCAGATCCGACATTTTATAAGCCCGCTAATATAGATTTATTGATAGGTGCAAATCTATTTTGGGATTTGTTATGCATAGGTCAAATTAAGATTTCTGATTCAAATTTAATATTACATAAAACAAAATTGGGCTGGATAGTCTCAGGTAGTCATGTGTTTCCTAGATATCATATTCAATGCAATTTGAGTATAAATGACAAAATTCACAATCAAATATCCAAATTTTGGGAACTTGAAAATTATCAAGAAGGCAGATCGAACTTATCACGTGAAGAGAAAATGTGCGAAAATCATTTTTCACAAACCACAAGGCGTCACAATAATGGTCAGTTTATTGTAAGCATTCCCTTCAAATCAAATGTGCAAGCCTTAGGAAACTCATATACAAATGCATTGAAACGGTTTTATGCTCTGGAACGGAAGCTCGATAAAAATTTGGCATTAAAACAACAATATGGTGATTTCATGTCCGAATATGAAGCATTAGGCCACATGACGAATGTAACTGACCAAGACAGTCATGATCGCGGATTTTACCTGCCTCATCATGCAGTTTTTAAACAGGACAGTTCAACTACCAAGTTAAGGGTGGTTTTTGACGGTTCCGCCAAAACAACATCCGGTCTATCATTAAACGATGTTCAAATGATAGGACCCGCGCTTCAAAATGATTTATTCAGCATTTTAGTACGCTTTAGACAGCATTCATTCGTGATTAAAGCGGACATCGCAAAAATGTATAGGCAGATATTAATTGAGCCCGATCAACGCGAGTACCAGAAAATATTTTGGCGCTCGGACGCTACTCAACCTGTAAAAGTTTACAGTCTCAATACAGTGACATATGGCACCGGAAGTGCACCATATCTAGCTATAAAATCTTTAAAGCACCTAGCTGCAGAAAATCATCACACTAATTCAAAGATTACAAATAATATTATCACTAATGATTTTTATGTTGACGATCTTTTAACTGGGGCTGAAACAGTAGAAGAGCTTACTCAAATCAAAACTAATGTGACTGATTTACTAGCAACGGCAGGATTTGACTTAAGAAAATGGGTATCAAATACAAATTACGAGCCGATCGAAGCACAACCAGTTCACATTGTGCAATCATTACTTACGGAAAACATAACAGAATCAAAAACATTAGGCGTTCTTTGGAATAATTTGTCTGACTCACTGCAATATAAAGTACAATTGGAAAAAACAAATCGCATCACAAAACGTTCGATATTATCCGAAATTTCTCAACTCTTCGATCCCCTAGGTTTAATAGGTCCAACTACTATACTAGCAAAGCTGATATTACAAACCCTATGGCAACTAGAGCTCGGATGGGACGAACCTATTCCTTTAGCTCTAAACACTCAATGGTGTCAATTTAAACAAACATTACCAGTTCTAAACGATATTCTCATACCGCGACACATTAGTTGCAAAAAACCACACACCATAGAACTCCATGGATTTTGTGATGCATCTGAGCGCGCATACGGTGCATGTTTATACTTAAAAACAACAAATCAATTCGAAAATATATCGGTTGAATTGATCTGCGCGAAATCACGGGTCGCTCCACTAAAAATTATTTCTTTACCACGTTTAGAATTGAGTGGAGCCCTATTACTTGCTCAATTAGCAAAAAAGGTAAAAAACTCATTAACTATTACCGCCATCCGCGAATATTATTGGTGCGATTCCACTATAACATTGTCTTGGATAGCAGGAGCACCCAATTGTTTTAAACAATTTGTAGCCAACCGAGTGTCGGAAATACAAGAACTTACACAGTCTCATAACTCATACTGGCGGCATGTACCCAGTGCTGATAATCCCGCGGACATAATATCACGGGGTCTTACTCCGGGGCAACTAAAAGAGTCCAAATTGTGGTGGGAAGGTCCAGATTTTCTACAAAGGATTGAGAAGTACTGGCCAGTGACACCAGCTACTAAAGACATCATTCCAGAACAGAAACTATCAGACGAGACATGTCTTATAGCACAAACGAATCATAATAATTTCAATTTAATAACTAAATTTTCCTGTTATAAAAAGCTGAAAAGAATTACCGCATATGTGTTACGGTTCAGTAATAACATCAAGGCTAAGATTAACAGCGTCGGCACACGTACTGGGTTACTTTCGATTGACGAGTTAAAAGGCGCAGAGACCGCCATTATAAAAATTATTCAAAACATTCATTTCAATGGCGAAATTCAAGCCCTCAAAAAAAATATGCGAGTAAATAATCATAGCAAATTGTTATCATTGAAACCATTTTTAGATGAAAATGAAGTAATTCGGGTAGGTGGCAGATTAAGTCAATCTAATCTGGAGTTTCAACAGAAACACCCCATTGTTTTACCTAGCAGTGACCATTTTACAAATTTGTTAATCAGCAATGAACACAAGCGTTTAATGCACGCCGGGTGTGGCGCTACGTTAGCATCGTTCAGGTGCAAATATTGGCTGATTGCAGGTAAAAGCAGTGTTCGAAATGTTTTAAGAAAATGTATTCCTTGTTTTCGAGTTAAGCCAAGAATCATTAATCCCGTCATGGGAGATTTACCATCATATCGTTTAGAATCATGCCGCCCCTTCATCAAAACGGGAATAGACTATGCAGGTCCTTTTCTAATAAAAGAAGGTTCAAAATCACGTAAGCGTTTAGTCAAGGCCTACATTGCAGTGTTTGTATGTATGGCTACTAAAGCACTTCACATAGAATTAGTCAGTGATCTGACAACCGACGCATTTCTCGCTGCGTTATATCGTTTTATGGCCCGCCGCGGCAAGGTCACCGATATATTTTCAGACAATGGGACAAATTTCGTAGGCGCAAATAATGAATTGAAATCGTTGAAAGAATTATTTGATAACGAGATCAATGGTACCCACATAATCAACATCTTGACCGAAGACAGCATAAAGTGGCATTTCATACCACCTAGAGCACCTCACTTTGGAGGACTCTGGGAAGCATCAGTAAAATCCATAAAACATCATTTAAAACGAATAATAGGAAACGCCAATTTAACGTTTGAAGCATTTACTACGATATTAACACAAATTGAAGCTATATTAAATTCTCGACCCATCACACCCTTGTCTAATGACCCACATGACCTCCTTTATCTCACTCCTGGACATTTTTTAATTGGTGACTCGCTACTATCTTCCCCACATCCTGACATCACCCACATACACCAAAATAGGTTGTCCCGATGGCAGAACATTGAGCAACTGCGTCAACACTTTTGGAAGCGGTGGAGCAAGGAATATATTTCTTCCTTGCAGCAACGAAGTAAATGGAAGACTCAACCGGAAAATGCCATGGAACTTCAAGTGGGAAACATGGTCATACTTAAAGAAGATCATCTACCACCATTACGATGGCTGACGGGTAGAGTAACGGAATTACATCCAGGAAAGGACAACAACACTAGAGTGATTTCAATAAAAACATCCAACGGCATTATTAAACGTGCAGTGTCCCGTGTGTGTTTATTACCCATCGATGATAATGTTTAAGTGAACCCGGTCGACTGCAACAAATGATCTACAATGTATCTGGAACATACTCGTATTATTGATCTGTATATATTGTATTTGTAACATATTATTCTATGTAAATGTATATATTTGTATTATGATATAATGTCCATATGAATGTATATCCATGACCTATTGACCTTCGTGGAACTCCATTGCACTACCAGCTCATGGGTAGTAAACCCACAGATCTTTCAAGGGGGGGAGTATGTTTGTTCCAAACCAAAGACATCCTTTGAAAGATCCATAAAACTCAATTGTAAATATTCCTGTATTATATTAGGTATCGTAATTATTTAAGTGAACCGAAATGAGCTTAATCCGTTTATAATAGGTATTTTGGAACAAAGTGATACTGGACTTTCCTGTCGTAAACACAAAGTAAGAATTCGCAGAAAGGTTGCATAGCAATAAACGATTAAGCGGAATTTTCCAATAAGACATAGAATGAACTTCTACCTCTAAATATTATACCGAATGACAAACAACCCCATGAGGAGTGTAGTAGGGATAACTGTTTAGTTTAGAATTTCTATCAGGCTGTAATTTGTAGTATATTTCCAACTCTTGAGTTTGTAACTTGCTTATATATTTCACCGTGATTTTTTACCAAATACAAGCAAAACTAAACAAGTCGTGTTTCATTACAAGTGGAAGAAAATTCAACAATTTCAAAGTGCGATCAATGCTGTCGCATAAAACATTTCGCATCCAATCACTTTAAGGTGCGATCAACTGCTGTCGCATCTTAACACCATATGAAATAAAAAGAGTTCACTCTAAATGTCCCACCTAAACTTGGCCAAGCTCTAGTTATAGTTGACATTTTAGGTTTGATTTATCTATTTATTTGTGTTAAAACGTGCGTTAAACAATCAATACTAATCATAAAATTATTGATTGGTGTTTATTTGTTCAAAAAATGAATATTGAGGTATCAAAGGAAACACCAGTATTAGATGAAGAAAAAAAAGGTTTAATTACCAAGATACCGAATGGTTTTTGTAACTTCTTTCTCTAATGAAGTTCTCAGATAACTGCTATTTTACAAATGATTAATAATAGAAACATGATGCATTCTTCTGAACAAATCTTCCAAAGTTGTAGCAGGCATGCGAAAGTGTTGTTGAAATTGGTTGCTCTTCATAAAGGGCATCGTAGTTTCACAGAAATTATCTACTTTTTGTAGAACATATTCTTCATCAGAAGATTCCTGTGCAAAATACATTTTCATTTTAATATTGATAATTAATAGTTTTACAATTTAAAAACTCTACGCATTACGCAACGCAACTTGGCAAACGCCTGGGTATTAACAATTTACTCTTATTACTCGTTTATCACGTGATCAAAATTCACTTCAGCTTCTCTTCAACTCCGATTTGTTATGCTGAACGTGTCTCATATTGAAAATAATTTACTACCTCTTGTTCAATTAATTCTCATAATTAGCTTTTGGAAAAAAATGTAAAATAAATATTGAAAATACACAGAAATAGTTTGTAATTTTTTCTTCTATTATGTATAACAACAACAATGATAAAGACAAATTTCGGGAATCTATATTAGACAATTTCCAGAAATTTTTCATCCAAACGTCATTGGCCCTCGCCCAACTTTGATATAATTAGGAAGCACTGAATGACCTACTAATACAATGTATTTTGGCTTTATTGGGGGATTGAAGAAGTAAAAATATTATTTACATTTCATTTTCAGAATCCAGAAGTGCAGTGTAGGTGAGGATTTGGAGAATCTACCACCTGGATGTATCAAAGGTGATGGAGATATAATTGGAGGTAGCCATGAAAATGTTGATTGTTCAGACAACAAGGGCTTGAATATATCTATCGAAATACTGGGTTCAAAGGACTCGTTGGAATACCATGGTGGTGAGTATAATTGTCGTTGTGACTAACATGGAAAATAATGTGATGGTTGAACATAAGAGGGAAAATGGATGTTCCGATTATCATAATATTCCATCCTCCAAGTTGGTATTTCCACCAGTAACACGAGTGGAAATACTTTGAAAAATAATGTTAATGATGAATGCAAAGGGGTAAATATATATGAATATGAACATTGCGATTTTGGAAGCCCTCTGTTGTTTAATTTGAGAAGTCACATCAACTCTGAACGTACAAGAGAGAATATTTATTTATTTATTTATTTAGTATATATATATATATGCCCAACAGGTTAACCCAATTATAGGACAAACACTACAGAGCAACATAATATAAACAATAACAAGAAATATATAACAAAAATAATATCTTATAGGAATAATGAAAATTAACTGACTAAATTCTTAAATTACATGGTGATAAAAATAAAAAATAAAATGAAAAACCTCACTTAACCACACTAATAAGATACTGAATACTATTGAAAAATAAGTCACATTGTGAACAAATAACATTAAAGTTTGTTGTCATGACAAATATCGGACATCTAGGTGATACATTTGTATTAGACCTAACATTGTAAAAAGTTAAGGGGCATCGAGAAGATAATCTAGGTACAACAAAATTCAATTCACGTAATAAGTAACTGCAGTCAATATTATTATTCAACAAATTGTGGAGGAATATTGTGCTCCTTATTCTTCTTCTAAGTTCAAGTGTCAAACAATCAAAAGTAGATAATAATAATTGATGATCAAAACCTCTTATAGGAAAGATATTGAAAGTTCTAAACCAGAGATATTTCAAATATTTACGTTGAATGCTCTCAATTAGTGTAATCTGAAATTTATACTGAGGGTTCCAGATAGGTGAAACATATTCCAGTTTTGGTCTAACCAATGAATTAAATAGTGTTTGTGGTACCTCTAAATTGTTGAAATATTTGGAATGCCTAAGTACAAACCCTAAAGTTCTATTAGCTTTAGCACACATATCACTTATATGTAGATTAAAAGTGAACTGATGATCGTATAGAACACCTAAGTCTGTAGTATTACGAGAAATGATTACTGAATCTAAAAGATAATCGAACATAATAGGATGAACTTTACGACTGAAGCTAACAACACAACATTTACTAATATTTAGACTTAATTTATTGTTGGCGCACCATTCGAAAATATTGTCCAGATCATTTTGTAGTGCATAGCAGTCATCTATGGTCTTTATTTCTAAAAATATTTTCAAGCCATCAGCAAAAATTAGTTTCAATCCGATTATGGTTTCAGCCAAATCATTAATAAATAACAGGAACAGTAGAGGACCAAGGTTTGTACCTTGAGGAACACCGGATTTGGTGATAAATGAATTTGATCTTTGACCGCAATACTGCACAAACTGAGATCTATTGATGCGGTATGAGCAAAAAAACGCTACTAAGGAGGTACTAAATCCAATGGATTTGAGCTTGCCTAGAAGAATAGTGTGATCAAGTTTATCAAAGGTCTTCGAAAATTCAGTATATAATACGTCAACCTGTCCTTGGTTGTCAAGAATAGCAGCAATATACGTGTTCAAACAAGTAAGATTCATAACAGTAGATCTCTTTTGGACAAATCCATGTTGGTATGGTGATATCATATATGAGAAAGTACTATAAATGCGTTGATACAGACCCATCTCAAAGACCTTAGATATGTTAGACAATATAGCAATTGAACGATAGTTGAGTATATTTCCAACATCACCAGATTTGTGAATAGGAATAATCTTTGCTTTTTTCCAAACACTAGGAAATTTATTAGATTTCAAACTGAGATTAAACAAAATCTGTAGTGGAACAACAAACACAGAAGCGCAATCTTTTATCAAGAAGCTTGGTATTTGATCATGTCCAGAGGTGTATTTATTCTTGAGGTTTTTAATAGAAGCTTCAATTTCTGGTTGACTTATCGATGCAATATTTAAAAATGATGAGTTAATATTGGTCAAATCTGAAATATTGCTGAAATCGTTATTGTTATTGGGTTCAGAGTATACACTGGCAAAGAATGTACCAAATGCTTCAACAATTTCTTTGGAATCATTTAATGGTGTTTCATTAAATCGCATCGAACCAGGAATTCTAGTCGTGCCTTTTTTTTTATTTATGAAGTTCCAAAAACTGTTTGTATCATGAGTGATGGAGTTACCGATTTTCTCCAAATAGAGATTATAAGCTTCCTTTCTGACGAGACTTATGTTTTAAATACCTAGTTCTAGCATTGTTCTTGAGTTTTATTAGATCGATAGTAGACCTATCAAACCATGGTGAATAACCACGTTTTTTATTTTGAAATAATGGTACTTTTACATCAAATACAGAGTATACCATACTATAGAATTTAGAGCAAGCCTCATCAATATTAGAGTAATCATTCAGAATGGACCAGTCACTTTCAAGTAACATATTAATATATAATTGTAAGAAATTAGCTTCTCTGAAGTTATATGTGTTGTTTACACTTATACCTTTGAAGTTTTGATTATGAGGTCTACACAATGACATCTCAATCAAAAGTGCAGGGTGGAACGAATCTTCTCTAACTAAGGGAGCATTGTCTCTAAACAAATGACATGTAATGTTAGATAATACTAGGTCAAGATAGTTGTCATGACTGTTTGTTATATTATTGTATTGTTTCAATTGCAAGAAATTCATGAAGTTTCTTAATAACAAATAAAGTTTATTATTTATATTCTCATTTATGAAACAAGGTGTGTTAGAGTCACCTAAAATTAACAAGTGCTCATAAACCAGAGAAATTTCTTCAAGATGTTCCATTAACGTTTCTAAATCACTTGCTGAAGGTGTTTTGGGAAGGTATAAAACTATAACGCGTAATTTAACACCATTATTTAGGTCACATACACAAGCAACAATATCAAAAAAAAATAAATCAGTGAGAATAGAGATGAAATTCAGCTGTTGTATTTTGATGGAGTTATGTACAGCAAGTAGTGTCCCACCACCACGTGTAGTTTCTGTAATATTCAGGTTACGATCGCATCTAAAAACACCATAATCGGAAGGAAATAGTTCACTACTCGCAATGGAATCATGAAGCCATGTTTCAGTAAGAGCGACAAAGGTATAATCATCATGACTAATATACGGATGAAATTCTGAGAGTCTATTTTCAATACTTCGAACATTCTGGTAATAGCAGGTTAAAGATGAATTAGGATTATTGTTGGGCATACTTAGTTTAAATTCAGTGGAATGTTGGTGTTAATTATGCGTGGCACATCACGTATATATTTAATGGTGAGATCTTTTTCCCCCTTCATCTATAAGACTATTTAGTGATTCTCTAAGACTATTAAGATGTTGGATTTGATCTGGAGTTTGGTCGGTATTAATCTTGATGTTCTTGAATGATGACGTAGCTAAATTGCTCTTCTTCTTCAAGATCTCATTCACCTCATTCGGACTGGAAAAGTTAATTTTAATTAACCGCGACTTGTTCGGTATTGGCTTACCCAGCCATATAATTTTTAAAGGATTCACTGCGGGTGTACCAATTGCTGTTAACACATTGTTAACAATCTCAGAATCGGGGACAATAGTTGATTCTGGAACATTCCGAATTATATTGTTCGAGGATCGCTTGATGCGTTCCATAACTTCATTGATGATATTCTCATTACCAATTGATACTTGAGTGCATGTTTGATCATTTAGTTTTTTCTCTAATGAGTCCACTTTCGACGTTAACTCCTAAATCAGTGCCTTTAGATCATTTATTTGGCCCTCTTTGTTAAGACAACCTGTACAATAAATTTTTACGCATCGTATTTTCTGTCGAGTTATACGATCAACAGCCTGCAGTCCTGTACAGACTAGGTGGATTCTCATGTTGCAGCCATCGCACTGGATAGATTGTTGCTGGCCACTTATACCATTATTGCAGTTGCACCATTTCATGTTGGATAACTCAGGTGACGTAAAAAGTATATGACAAGAAACCAAATGAATACGATAAGACGTAGGAGATTGAACTTATTTTGGATGACAGTTTTTTGTGAACCTGATGTAGACGACGGAATCAATGATATAATCTCTTACTTCAATAAGACATTTGTTGTATTTATTGTGATTACTCAGCAATCCTGCTCTTAGGCACAATAATATAATAGGCAAAGTACGAAGATCTTCTTTACTTACAGAGTGATCTAACTTTGAACTATATAAATCAAAACGAACCACTTTGAAATATTGATTTAATCACGAGCTCGAAACAACCGTGTATATACAGGTTCGGAAATTATTTATCTTGGGTATGGTGGCTTCATGAGAGCGTAAAGAATAGCTTGCTAATGAAGAGAGAGCATTACAATTTCAGGTCGGTCAGCTCAGAACGTAGGACGTCAGTATCATACCAGCACCAGTAGGGTGAATGTGCGAGTCGCAGTTAACGCCTCGGGTGGGGTAAGAGGAGGGGCGCATAGCAGTGCGTCTCTCTTGTTTATGTGGTATTACCATATCATTGCGTTCCTTGTTGCATGTGTAGATTTATGTCTATACCCCAGAAGAATTATTTCCGATACTGTATGTCTAACGGAACGTATATATATATATATATATATATATATATATATATATATATATATATATATATATATATATATATACATATATATTTATATATATATATATTTATACAAGTGTTAGTTTTGCGATTTTGGAAGCCATCATAGCTCAGTTTTTGAAAGTCACATCAATTCTAAACACACAAAAAAGAATATACACAAATGTCAGTATTGCGATTTTGAAAGCCTTTGGGAGTCAAATTTGAAAAGTCACGTCAATTACACACACACAAGAAAGAATATACACGAGTATCAGTATTGCGATTATGAAACCACTCGGGAGGCACATTTAAAAGTTCACATCAACACACAAGAGAGAAAATACACATAAGTTCCCAACACACAAGAGACAATATACACAAATGTGAGTATTGTGATTATGAAAGTCCGTTTAGCTCAGATTTAAAAAGTCACATCAATTATAAACACACAAGAAAGAATATACACAAGTGTCAGTATTGCGATTGTGAAAGCACTCGGGAGGCGCATTTAAAAGTTCACATCAACTCTAAACACACAAGGGAGAAAATAGACCAGTGTCAGTATTGCGATTATGAAAGCCCTTCGGAGTCAAATTTAAAAAGACACATCTAGAGACAATATACACAAATGTGAATATTGTGATTATGAAAGTCTTTTTAGCTCAGATTGAAAAAGTCACTTCAATTCTAAACACACAAGAAAGAATATACAAAAGTGTCAGTATTGCGATTGTGAACGTTCTTATAGCTCAGCTTTAAAAAGACACATTATTCGTAAACATAAGGAACTCAGAAGAGAAGATATATAAAGTGAATGTACATGAAAACATTAACACACTCCATGTAGATATACAGAAGTGAATTATCAAGAAAGATGAAAAAGAATATAAATGTGGATATTGCAATTATGAAAGAACATCAAGAGAATTCACACATATTTCGTTTAAGACAGCTTTGATGTCTCCAGTCTGAAAAATAACAAGTAGTGAATGTCAACCTAAATACCTCAAACAGTGTCTCCCTCACAATGAATTGAAGTGTAATTTTTGATTTGTTTTCAATTTACTAGGAAACAGTTAATTTTCATACAGAAGTTTTAATTTTGTTTGCTATAACTTGCTACTATTTATTTCTATTATATGATATCAATGAAAAAGATTTGATCAATATCAGTGTTTGTGTTCCTACCGCATCCTTGAAGAATGCCTTATCCTTTCATTTGTGATTTATGGTATGACGGAGAGATTCATTAAAATACTAAGATTGTTCCTGACTTCTATGGTGTATTTATTGAAACATTTTTCAGTTTAGGGAACTACAGATTAATGATAAGGTCACTAGTTAAGTTGCACATAACATACTGTTCTGTGTCAGACTTATAATAATGCAATAAATTAAAACCCATGAAAATTCTTACATGCATCTTCATAATGTTAAAAGTATATTCCAGGTAGAATGCTCAAATAGCAATATTTTTAATGAGGTCTGACAACCTTCTTCCATTACCTCATAAATTTTCAACATCTGGTTCGAAAGTGGATACTGGAGCGTGATATTGTTGGTTTAGTCCTTCAGTCGTATTACGAACTGTGATTTGATATGACTGCTAACTATCAAGAAAATTTCTAAGCAGTGGATTCTTGATACATATCCATATACTCGAAACATTAATGTGTTTCGATTATTCTTGTTTCTGTTTGAGATCGAGAAATACGTTCGTCATCCCGTAACTTATTTACGAACTTCATCGCACCGTTCGAAAGTTGACTATATCGCCCGTCCTTCAGCACTAGCGCCATCAGCGCTGTGCTTTCAATTCGTCACTCTCTTGACGGCCGTAAGATGGACGATAAGTGACCCGTCATGCTTCACCCTGTCACTCTTTTGTCAGCCGTAAGATGGTTGATAAGTGTCCCGTCATACATCAACCCGTCACTCTTTTGTCGATGGTGAGATGAACATTAAGTTACCAGTAACATCACAACCTGTCGCTACCTTGTCGGCCACGGAGTGACCGTTTAGTTACAAGTCGTCATGTCCCCACGATCCGTCTGTGACGAATAGGACCCTGAAATCGAGCATTGGTATGCATTGCTAGCTTCGCCCTAGATTGCATCGCATAAGCTTTCTGTTGTGGTCCCTACCAAGGTTAAGCCAAGCCGCCCGATTGCTTCGAACCTCTGCCGACACCATCGACCGCTTTCTGACGGGCCCCCTACCAAGGCAAAAGCTCCAGATCGCTCTTCTTCGCTTCATTAGCCAGAGACTATGCTCCCCAAAGGACGTGACTTGGCTGGTCGATAGTGCTCTTGCTGTAGACTTCGACTCGTCGCCCGATCCGCAGGTATGCCGGAGAGATTCATTAAACTACTAAGATTGTGCCTGACCTCCATGATGTATTTATTAAAATATTTTTCAGCTTAGGGAACTACAGATTAATGATTAGGTCACTAGTTAAGTTGCACAGAACATACTGTTCTGTGTCAGATTTATATTAATTCAATTAATTGAAACCACGGTCGTACATACAGGTCTGGAAACTCGGGGCTGATCCCTATGTGAGAAGTGGGACCGCTAAGCGTCGACTGTCGCGTAGTGCCAAAAGACGCCACGTGAGAGTATTCTCCGACAACTGTCATTTTCAAGTTGTAAACACGAGGAATACCTGCGTTTTTAGAAACAAATTACGAAACTGTGCATTGTGCCGAAATGCAAAACGTGGTACAAAAGTGTAAAGCAAAAAACTTCTGTTTTTAAAGCCGAAAGATGCGGAAATGCGAAAAAAGTGGATGCTTGCGATTCCAGATAGAAATCATTCTAACGAAGTCTTTTATATGTGCGAGCATGTATAACGAAAAAGGGGAAGTTATTTTTATGGTGAGTAATACATTTTGACAAGGGTAACAGTTCTATTCCTCTCTCAAATCAGAATACTTAGTAACACTGCTTACGATTCCGGGAAGAAATCGTTTTACCACTTCGAGATTCAAGCGCTAGCTAGTGGTTGAGATAGAAACTACGAGTTTGTGACGCGTGAGAGACCTATGTCAAACATACGAGTCCCCAGACCTAAATGTACGACCGTGATTAAAACCCATGCAAATTCTTACATGCATCTTCATAATGTTAAAAGTATATTCTAGGTAGTATACTCAAATAGCAATATTTCTAATGAGGTCTGACAACCTTTTTCCATTATCTCATAAATCTTCAACATCTGGTTCGAAATTGGATACTGGAGCGTCATATTTTTGGTTCAGTCCTTCAGTCATATTACGAACTGTGATTTGATATGACTTCAAACTATCAAGAAAATTTCTAAGCAGTGGATTCTTGATACATATCCATATACTCGAAACATTAATGTGTTTCGATTATTCTTGTTTCTGTTTGAGATCGAGAAATACGTTCGTCATCCCGTAACTTACTCACCAACTTCATCGCAAGATACAATGGGCTATGAAGCCCAAGTGTCATCGTGACTGCCCTGGTTGCAAGATCGAGCCGGAGTGTGGTGCCCATAAAGGGTTTCAACCACCTCGGACCCAAAAAAAAAAACTTCATCGCACCGTTCGAAAGTTGACTATATCGCCCGTCCTTTAGCACTGGCGCCATCAGCGCTGTGCTTTCAATTCGTCACTCTCTTGACGGCCGTAAGATGGACGATAAGTGACCCGTCATACATCAACCCATCAATCTTTTGTCAGCCGTAAGATGGCCGATAAGGGACCCGTCATACATCAACCCGTCACTCTCTTGTCGGTGGTAAAATAGCCATTAAGTTACCAGTCACACCACAACCCGTCACTCCCTTGTCGGCTTCGGAGTGACCGTTTAGTTACAAGTCTCCATGTTCACACGATGCGTCTGTGACGAATAGGACATGGAAATCGAGCATTGGTATGCATTGCTAGCTCCGCTCTAGATTGCATCCCATAAGCTTCCTGTTGTGGTCCCTACTAAAGCTAAGCCAAGCCGCCTGATTGCTTCGAACCTCTGCTGACTCCATCCACCCCATCTGACGAGCTCCCTACCAAGGCAAAAGCTCCAGATCGCTCTTCTTCGCTTCATTAGCCAGAGGCTATGCTCCCAAAGGACGTAACTTGGCTGGTCGATAGTGCTCTCGTCATAGACTTCGACTCGTCGCCCGATCCGCAGGCCCTAGTCGTCTCGCCATCCCGCACAGTCGAACTCTTCATCGCCCCACCATCTACGCCTACCACGCTGCTTGTTCGCTCTGATTGTGTTTTTGCTCATGTGAGTTGCTGTTTTATCTACCCAGTGAATTATTGTGCTTTTGTTATTATGTCGTCACTTTATTGTATAACTAACTATACATAGGGCTGCACGAATTGAACTTAGCCATAATTTGCTCCGAACTTTACATGTACCATTGGTCTGTGTATACTGTTCCAGAGCTAGCTAATCGGACACAACAATCCCAAAGGGCCCCCTTGCAGGGCTCCACATCACCTCATCACTCCGTCCTAAGATACCAGCGGTATCACTGTCGCAAATCAATCATTAGATTTTAATTCCTTAGTGTAAACCAGTCTTCGTCAACATTCTTGAATACGCGACCCCTTTGCAAGTGAAAAATTCTGGAAGTCAGATTAATCCCTTTTCGTTTGCTATCTCAACACAATTAACCTTAGTAACTAAGGGAACAATTAATTCTTAGAATCAATTTACTTCATTGTAAAACTCATATAAATACTATGATATTTCAGTGTTTTCTCAATATATGTTTTGATAATGCAATTAACGTTCTTTTGATAGAGTTATATTCAACAAAGTAAATTTTCTTGTTTGGATATTTAAAAATGTAATAGTACAAAGTAATCTTCATTGAAATAAAAATGTCACATCACACCGTTGTTACAAATTAGATGCTTCCCTCCGGTTTTTAATTTGGTACGGTACTGCTCTGCTGCTGCTCTACTCAGCACATATCGAATGGTACGTTTATTAAATAAACTCCTCTCTATCTCTGTGGTCTGTGAATAAACGCCGCTCCCACGGTTGCACATACAGGTCTGGAAACTCTATGGTTGACATGAGTCTCTTACGCGTCGCCAAACTCGTAGTCCCTCGCTCAGCCACTAGGTAGCGCTTGGATCACGAAGTGGTAAAACGATTTCTTCCCGGAATCGCAAGCATTCACTTTTTTCACATTTCTGCATCTTTCGGCGCTTTAAAAACAGAAGTTTTTTGTTTTACACTTTTGTACCCCGTTTTGCATTTAGGCACAATGCATAGTTTCGTAATTTTTTCTGAAAACGCAAGTATTCCTTGTGTTTACTACATACGACCTATGAAAGCCCTCATAGGTCGGTTTTCAAAATTCACATCAACTCCAAACACACAAGGGAGAGGTCGGTTTTAAAAATTCACATCAACTCCAAACACACAAGGGAGAATATACACAAATGTCAGTATTGTGATTATGACAGCTCTCGTAGCTCAACTTTAAAAAGCCACATCAACTCTAAGCATACAAGAGAGAAAATACACAAGTGTTAGTATTAACATTATGAAAGCCCTTATAGGTCGGTTTTCAAAATTCACATCAACTCCAAACACACAAGGGAGAATATACACAAATGTCAGTATTGTGATTATGACAGCTCTCGTAGCACAACTTTAAAAAGCCACATCAACTCTAAGCATACAAGAGAGAAAATACACAAGTGTTAGTATTGCGATTATGAAAGCCCTTATAGGTCGGTTTTAAAGATTCACATCAACTCCAAACACAAGAGAGAATATACACAAATGTCAGTATTGCGATTATGACAGCTCTTGTAGCTCAACTCTAAACAGTCACATCAACTCTAAGCATACAAGAGAGAAAATACACAATTGTTAGTACTGCGATTATGAAAGCCCTTATAGGTCGGTTTTCAAAATTCACATCTACTTCAAACACAAAACAGAGAATATACACAAATTTCAGTATTGCGATTATGACAGCTCTTGTAGCTCAACTTTAAAAAGTCACATCAACTCTAAGCATACAAGAGAGAAAATACACCAGTATTAGTATTGTGATTATGAAAGCCCTTATAGGTCGGTTTTTAAAATTCACATCAACTCCACACATACAAGAGAAAATATACGCAAATGTCACTATTGCGATTATGACAGCCCTTGTAGCTCAATTTTGAAAAGTCACATCAACTCTAAGCATACAAGAGAGGAAATACACAAGTGTTAGTATTGCGATTATGAAAGCCCTTGATCAGGTTTAAAAATTCACATCAACTTCAAATATACAAGAGAGAATATACACAATAGTCAGTATTGCGATTATGACAGTCCTTGTAGCTCAGCTTTAAAAATTCACATCAACTCCAAACACACAAGAGAGAATATAAACAAGTGTCAGTATTGCGATTATAAAAGCCCTTGTAGCTCAGATTTAAAATGGCACATCACCTCTAAGCACACAAGAGAGAAACTACACAAATGTCAGTATTTCGATAATGAATGCCCTCACACCTCACATATAAAAAGACACATCAACTCTAAGCATACAAGAGAGAAAATACACAAGTGTTAGTATTAACATTATGAAAGCCCTTATAGGTCGGTTTTCAAAATTCACATCAACTCCAAACACACAAGGGAGAATATACACAAATGTCAGTATTGTGATTATGACAGCTCTCGTAGCACAACTTTAAAAAGCCACATCAACTCTAAGCATACAAGAGAGAAAATACACAAGTGTTAGTATTGCGATTATGAAAGCCCTTATAGGTCGGTTTTAAAGATTCACATCAACTCCAAACACAAGAGAGAATATACACAAATGTCAGTATTGCGATTATGACAGCTCTTGTAGCTCAACTCTAAACAGTCACATCAACTCTAAGCATACAAGAGAGAAAATACACAATTGTTAGTACTGCGATTATGAAAGCCCTTATAGGTCGGTTTTCAAAATTCACATCTACTTCAAACACAAAACAGAGAATATACACAAATTTCAGTATTGCGATTATGACAGCTCTTGTAGCTCAACTTTAAAAAGTCACATCAACTCTAAGCATACAAGAGAGAAAATACACCAGTATTAGTATTGTGATTATGAAAGCCCTTATAGGTCGGTTTTTAAAATTCACATCAACTCCACACATACAAGAGAAAATATACGCAAATGTCAGTATTGTGATCATGACAGCTCTTTTAGCTCAACTTTGAAAAGTCACATCAACTCTAAGCAAACAAGAGAGAGAATACACAAGTGTCACTATTGCGATTATGACAGCCCTTGTAGCTCAATTTTGAAAAGTCACATCAACTCTAAGCATACAAGAGAGGAAATACACAAGTGTTAGTATTGCGATTATGAAAGCCCTTGATCAGGTTCAAAAATTCACATCAACTTCAAATATACAAGAGAGAATATACACAATAGTCAGTATTGCGATTATGACAGTCCTTGTAGCTCAGCTTTAAAAATTCACATCAACTCCAAACACACAAGAGAGAATATAAACAAGTGTCAGTATTGCGATTATAAAAGCCCTTGTAGCTCAGATTTAAAATGGCACATCACCTCTAAGCACACAAGAGAGAAACTACACAAATGTCAGTATTGCGATAATGAATGCCCTCACACCTCACATTTAAAAAGACACATCAACTCTAAACACACAAGACTGAATATAGCCAAGTGTCAGTTTTGTGATTATGAAAGCACTCGGAAGTCAGCTTTGAAAAGTCACGTCAACTCCAAACACACAAGAGAGAATATACACAAGTGTCGGTATTGCGATTATAAAAGCCCTTGTAGCTCAGCTTTAAAAACTCACATCAACTCAAAATACACAAGAGAGAATATACACAAGTGTAGGTATTGCGATAATGAATGCCCTCACACCTCACATTTAAAAAGACACATCAACTCTAAACACACAAGACTGAATATAGCCAAGTGTCAGTTTTGTGATTATGAAAGCACTCGGAAGTCAGCTTTAAAAAGTCACGTCAACTCCAAACACACAAGAGAGAATATACACAAGTGTCGGTATTGCGATTATAAAAGCCCTTGTAGCTCAGCTTTAAAAACTCACATCAACTCAAAATACACAAGAGAGAATATACACAAGTGTAGGTATTGCGATTATGAAACCCCTTGAGCTTCAAATTTAAAAAAACACATCAACTCTAGTCACACAAGAGAGAATTTACGCAAGTGCGAATATTGCGATTATGAAAGCCCACATAGCTCTGGTTTAAAAAGACACATTGAGCATAAACATAAGGAAGTAAAAAGAGAAGATATGTAAATCTGAATATACAGGAAGACACCAAAACCCTTGTTGAATTTGATTCATCTATTAATAATAATAATAATAATAATTTTATTTGGTGCCAATAATACATAGAGCATTTTACACAAGTCAAAATTACAATGGAATACAATAGGTTGTCATACACAATCTGAGTATTAAAATATAACACATAAAAAATTGTTAAGAAAAAAAACTGCTCATAAAGCGTACAATTTGAAATTAATAAAAAAACTATTATATGAAGTTTTATAAGCTATGGATTCATCTAAAATGTAACAGTATTAGCTACAATACTCGCATCACAGTTAATAAATTCATTCGAACTGTAAAATGCATTTTTTATTAAAAATTCTTTAACAAGAGATTTGAAACATTTTATGGGAAGTACCTGCCACTTTGTGGGTATTTTCTTGAAAAATTTAAACGCCTGATAAACAGGTCCGGTTTGAGCTTTACTCAATCTACATCTTTCATTTCTGAAACAGTCTCTATTTCTTGTTTGGTATGTATGAAAATTTTTGTAAATGTTGGTTTTTATGTGCGTAAAGAAGACACTCAAGAATGTATAAACAGGGGAAAGTAAGAACTTTTAGATTGATAAACATGGGTTTACAATCCTCCCTATATTTTAGATTTCCAACTATCCTTATGGCCCTTCTTTGCAATCTGAAAATACGGAACCCATCTGCACAATGTCCCCATACTATGACGCCGTACCTGAGGAGTGATTCACATAAAGAAAAATAGGCTATTTTCAAAACTGATTGTGAAATACTGGATGCTAAATTTCTTAACACAAATATATTTTTACAAAGGTTACTGGCAACGTAGTCAATGTGAGTGCCCCAAAGTAAGTTTTTACTTATAAATACACCCAGAAATTTAATACAACTTACACTAGTTTCAAAATTGTTGTTTCGTAAGGTTAAAATAAGTTTATTCGTTTTATCCCTATTCATAGCTAAATGATTCATTGCACACCATTCCAAAGCCCTCTCTTCCGTTGACTCACACATCTCCCTTGCCATTGTCAGATCAGTATTTGCAACTGAGGCAGTTGAATCATCGGCAAATAAAATGTTGTTAGATATATCCAGATAATTTGATAGATCGTTAATAAAAATAAGAAACAGCACAGGGCCCATAATGGATCCCTGTGGTACACCAATATTAACAGTATTTGTGCCAGACCAGTTATTGTTAACGTAAACCATTTGAAGTCTATTTGATAGATATGATGATAATAAGATACAACTGCCCTCGTCGCATCCGTAATTTTTGAGTTTGTTAAGCAAAATCGTGTGTGACACGCAATCAAAGGCCTTGGAAAGATCAAGAAAAAGTGAAAAAGAATAGTCACCATTTTCAAAACATTGTAAAGTATAGTTAACAAATTTTATCAAAGCATCAGCGGTACTGCGGCCCTTACGGAAACCAAACTGACATTCGCTAAACAAATTATAGCTTTCAAAATAAGTCGTTAATTGATGGCAAAGTATTTTTTCAAAGATTTTTGAAATAACAGGAATCAACGAGATAGGGCGGTAGTTTGAAATGTCATCTACATCGCCCTTCTTGTGCAATGGTACTACTTTAGATGTTTTTAGACATTCTGGAAAGATATTAGATTCAATACACAAATTGATAAGTTTCGTTAAGGGAAGAACTAAGTTATTTATGTTTTTTTTAATTAATTTACTTGATAATCCATACACATCAATAGATTTACTATTTTTTAGGGAAGCTATTGCTTCTCTAACTGTATTCGGTGTGATTTCATTAAAAGAAAATCTCGAAGAACTTACAGGTTTATGAGTGATATATGAATCACTATTACTTTGTTTTGCATTACTCAAAATTACATGTGGTATGTCAGAAAAATAGTTATTAAATTCATTCGCTGAAATATTCTTTGAACATTTGTTAATATTCAAATTTCTTTTAGCATTTATTAGGCTCCATGCCGTTTTTGATAAATTATCCGAGGATCTTATTACATAATCATTAGCTGTTATTTTTGCCTTTTTGATTTCCAATCTGTAATTATTTCTGAGTGTATTTCGAGCATATTTTATTTCATCAGTTCGCCAACACAAGTATAATTCATTTAGTAATTTCAGTTTCTCACGCATTTGTTTCAAGTCCTGCGTAAACCACTGAATTCCAGCATCACGTACTTTCGTTTTTAATTTACTTTCCGGAAAAGATGATATAAAGTAATCTACCAAAGTTTTATGAAATTTATTAAATTTAGTATTTACATCGATTGATACATCATTCAGATAATCCCAAGATGAATTTTCAAGCAAAGAATGAAATACATTTAGACCTCTAATAGTAAGAGGTCTAAAGGAACGAGTAAGAAATGGCTCATGTTTACCTGATGGGATACTCACACCAACTATCTGTGCTCTATGATCTGAAAATTCAATATTAACAGTTTCTGACGTGTAATTATTTATGGAAAAATTTATAAATACATTGTCCAGACAATTTAAACCTCTGGTAGGCTCATGTATTGTTTTTACGAATCCATAGCTACTCAAAACGTCACATAAAAATTTTGCCCTATAATCAGGTTGTAGATATACAGGAGTGAATTATCTAGAGAGAGGCTGCAATTATGAGAGAAACTTGTACCACAACTTGAGGAATACACACAAATTTTGGTTGCGACAACTTATGTGTCAAGTCTGGAAAATCAAGAGATGTTGACTAACTTGTTGAATGAACGTTCTTTAAGAAATTGTTACAACTATAAGAATATCAAATCTACACACAGTGGCATCCTCAGAATGAGTTGAAGTGTAATTTGTGATTTATTCACATTTTACCATGCAATTTCTAGTTAATTTTCATTCAGCAATGTTTGTTTTGTTTTCTATTACTATTTATTTCTATTATGTCAAGGTAACATAGAAACTGAGAAAAAAGATGTTACCTTGACATACTTCGGGCCAATATCTGATAAAATCTCAAATATCTTTCAACAAAAGTTAAATGTAGCTTTCAGACCAAGCCAAAAACTTTCAAACATATTTTCAATGCAAAAACCAAATGTAATGTCCTATACATTGGTTAAACAGGTAGATCGTTTGAATCTAGATATAAGGAACATTTCAAATTATTCCAATTAAATGAAAGTAATTCAAAGTTTTGAAGCCATTTTATAGAAACCCAACACCGTTTTCCTCCACTAGAAAATCCAAATATTTTACATACAATTACGAAGGGCAGATCCTAAGAATGTAATTATCAACAGTTTAATCCCTTTCCGTTTACTATCTCAACACGATTATCATTAGTAGCTACACATAACCATTAATTTTTAGGATCGATTTCCTTCATTGTAAATTTCAGTGTTTTCTCATTGTATCTTTTTATAACGAACTGTAAAATTCGTTATTGTGATCAACGTTCTTTTAAACAGAGTGACTTTCAAACGATTTGTTATATCAACAAGCAAGTTTCTGTGAAGTTCAGAGTTAGAACCTTTCTCCTTTCTCCCAGTAGCTCAAGTAATAAATGATCAAAGAGTGCTTTTCAACACCTCATCCACATTTTATGTCAATGTAGTGACTTCCAAATGATTCGCTATATCAACAAGTACAGTTCTGCAGACTTCCAAGTTGAAAACTCTCTCTGTTCTCATAGCAGCTCAACTAATGAGTATCCAAACCCCCGTCCCCATTTTGTGTGAATGAGATGACTTCTCAATGATTCGTTAACGATATTTATGTTTTTGGGAACTTCTGAGTTGAAACTTCTCTCCGTTATCCCAGTAGTTGAACTAATAAATAATCAAAGGGAGCTTTTCAACACCTCATCCCCATTCTTAGTAAATGTGGTATCTTTCAAATGATTCATTATATGAACGGGTATATTTCCATATACTTTTGAGTTAAAACTACTCTCCGTTCTCCCAACCACTAAATTAATAAGTAATCAAAGAGTGCTATTGTATCCTACATCCTCATTTCGAGTAAATGTGATGATCTAACGATTCGTTATACCAACAACCATATTGCTGCAAACTTCTATGTGGAACTCTCCTTTTCTCCGGCAGCTAAATTGAAGTATAATCAAATGGTGATTTTCGATCCCTCATCCACATTTAAAGTGAATATGGTGACTATCAAATGATTTGTTAAGTGAACAAGTATACTCGTGCAAACTTCTAAGCTTAAACCTCTCTTGGCTCTCCCAGCAGTTAAATTGATGAACAATGAAAGGGTGCTATTTGACCCCCTATCCCCAAATGTAGATGAGGTGATATTCAATTGATTCCTCATTTCAGTGAGTATAATTCTGCAGACTTATATGTTGAAATATTTCCCCGTTCTTCTAGCAGCTAAATTAATCAATATTCAAAGGGTGCTGTCTGTGTCATCGCCCTCATCACGAGTAATTGTGGTGACATGTCAGTAATTGGAGTTATCATAAGAAACATATATAGACGTATATGAAGAATTACAAGTTGGAATCTCGTACGTCAATAGTTCAAAGAGTTCTATATATAGAGTAGACAATCAGGCCATTCACTGGTATTTTAACGGACATTCTGTCCTTCTCGCACATGTACTGCACTCTCAATAGCACGATGTGCGCGCGTTATACTTATTCTTGTATTCTTATACTATTTGTGATAGAAGGGGAGACCGTGCGAGTGAGAGCGAACTAACATGTACGAGAAGGAAAGAATGTCCGACTAGTTACCAGCGCTTTCCTATGATTAACACACTACTTGTTCACTCTATATATAGAATGCTTTGCAATAGTTAATACACTAGGAAATCATCGTAACACTGATTTGCACTTCGGGTGTTTCCGTAATTCTGGATGCTAGATTTTAGCTGCCAAGTTCACACCAAAGAGTTTTATATATAGAGTAGACAAGTAGTGTGTTAAGCATAGGAAAGCACTGGTAACTAGTCGGACATTCTGTCCTTCTCCCACATGTTAGTTCGCTCTCACTCGCACGGTCTCCCCTTCTATCACAAAGAGTATAAGAATACAAGAATAAGTTTAACGCGTGCACATCGTGCGAGTGAGAGCGCAGTACATGTGCGAGAAGGACAGAATGTCCGTTAACATACCAGTGAACGGCTTAGTTGTCTACTCTATATATAGAACTCTTTGGTTCACACCAGTTGATACTAATCAGTGCAGGATGGAACATTCGTGAATTCAATCCGATGAGTGAACTTTATTTATGATATATCAAACCACTGGGTAACTCAATAAACGCGGAAACATGTAACCTTCCCTAGAAATTCTCTGTTGTTACTTTATTGGTATAATGATGGTCAATGATGCCTCCTGAAGTTATATTCCGAATTCATTAATAATATCCGATAATGCATGATAACTTCGACATTAACGGCTGAATTTGAAGTTTGCATCCCAACATTCATGTTTTCTTTAGTTTTGGGAATTGCTTGATCTTATACAAATGCGATCATTTATCCCCGGATAGCAAGTATATTTGACCAATTTCAATATCCAGCCATATATATGCCGCTTTATCAGTTTATCAACTAGTCCTTTTTCATAAATATTATATGATATCCATATTATCATCAAGTAGACATACACGGAAAAATCATCGATATCACAATATTTCAAATGGGGGAAGAGGGTAGTAATAGTGCATTTTCTGTTAATATTCTACTAGATTTATAAATTGACATCATCAGGATGTAATACTTTGGTTTTCTGATCGATAAGATACGTGTGTTCACACTTTCGAATTGATACATTTTCCAAATTACTAGTTGTGACCAAATTACAAATTCTTCAATGTTGCATACCAAAAATGTTCTCATCAGACTGGGGTCCCAATATTTCATATGAGGAGTAATAGTAAATTCCTTCGAATTTCAGTCCTGTCCCAAATTGGAAATATGAGATAGGGAAGTGCTTCTCTTTATATACCATTGTCAAATTCTATACTATTTTTGGGCCCAATCAAGCGGTCAAGGGGTTCTGAACTTGCCCGCTCCTCGTTTTGATGGATTTATTGATACTATTTTATCTATATTTATAACATGATTATTGAATGAATTTGTTGCATTAGCTCCCATTGTTAGAATGAATTTCGAAACAATTACAGCATGTAGATGAATTTAGATAATCAATTTGATATTTATCTAACGATGTGATCAACGAGAATAATAAACATTTTATCCTTGTTTTTTAGGTACCATATAAAGTCTGTGTTCTGTTTTAAGCTTTATATGTTTCGAAGAGAGAATGTTCGACACTCTGAATCCATTCCAGATTATTGAGCAATTTGCAATTTATGTGAATTGTATGTAAATCAGATTCGTGTGAAGATAACTTCTGAATAACCTCTTTTCTAGGAAATCGATTGTCGTCTTGAAACAAAGTAATAGTTCCAATGACCTTACCTGTTGTGTAATTGTAGACGCAATAATTGTAACTAGATTGTTGAAGTTATCGAATTTCCAATCTGTTATTATTCAGGTGAAACTTTTAAGGGAACGTTTGTGGCTTGTCAGAATTTTGCATCATCATCAATTTAAATTTTAGTGGCAATATCTGTGGTACTTCTCAACACGTCAAACTGTCTCCGTCTGTACCTTTTTCTGAAGGAGATACGGGAAGTATCAAATCTTCTTCTTCTGATTGATATTTAATTCAATCCTGTGATTAGCTCGATGATCACTAACATTAGATTATACAATAACAATAAACCAACTCAAACACTACTACTATTTGTAAGGCACATTCTTCAGGTTAAATTCAGTGTGAGATGTAGTGTGTACTCAACAGCGTTAAGACGACGGCATAGAATTTATATCAAGCCTGTTCATTTTTACAGGCAATGTATTCACTTCAAGCACCGCAAACTCAATTCACACACAAATAACATATTCCCTGAACAACGGTAGAGTTGTTATATGTCAGACTTTCTGAATTGTAAACAGAAATTGGTATTGACCTTGATAATAAGGATTCTGCCAAGGGGCCTCGTCTTGGTTAGAATGTGACATCTTTTGGGAGGGGTCTGGAGGTAGGTGATGATTTGCTCTGCATATTCTTCCAAAAGGTGAATCAGTGAGAAACACAGAAAAAGTTGTATTCCAATATTTTGTTTGGTGAAGCGAGAGACCTGTATCTGATGTTCACGGTTGCCATATTTCTGGATAATAGAGTCGATATTTCAAAAGCTACTACTACAATTGAATTATTGAACAGTAAATGTACTGGACATCTACACAATACAGATATATGTGTGAATTTACTTACCCCCTACTCGACCGGGAAGTGAACTTTACCGATGCTATTGTTGAATCGCTGATTTCTCGTTTCATGATCTCTGGTTTCACCACCCACGCAAATTTCACCTGTTTTATTCCCTGTTCAACACCTACGTTGAAGATTTATATCAAACATTCCCGTTTGATACCCTGTACATTCTTAAATAACTCATAGACGGATAATAGCTTATCCGCTTTATTATTCGTTTTTGAACAAACACATCTATCACACACAAGAAATGAGCGAATATGGAGTATCGACTTTTCTAATCAATGAGGGAAGCCAGCTAATCTATATCCAGGATATGAATTCAATCAAAAAAAGTGGGTGTGCCTTGGAAATTCCATTTCTTTCTTCTTTCGGCACAACATTGGAGAAATTACGTTTGTGGCGAAAAAGAGAGCGAAAGAGAGCAATATCATCTCCAAGCGGCCATATTCTAGGTGCGTAGGTTATTTGTCTGTGTTAAAGATATATTTTTTTTAACGACTAACTTACTATCTTCTCCAATTTGTCTTACATTCAGTTGACTATGAAAAATAATGTAGTTTTGATTCTCACATTGACAGAAAAGAGTGTTATCAATTTGGGTTTTCGAATCGCATAATAATACAAATTTCAGGTACGACTGAAGCATCTGGTCCTTCATCTCTTCTATAGAATCCAGCACTGTGAAATACAAATATCAATCGTACGAGTACATATGAGAATGTTGGGAATTAGATGACGCCAATAACTGGCACACAAAGGAATAGATATCGAATATGTCCAAAGAAAAAATAAATTGTTACGGTTCCAACGTATTCGTCAATGCCGACGGCAGGATGATTACGTCCGAGAAAGAGAACATTCCAAAGGAGTCATGTTATGAGAAGACAAGAAACAGTAAAGTTTCTAGCAGAAGACAAGTAAAAATGAGAATGGAGATTAGGAAGGTAGAATTAGAACAATTGATGTTGAAAAAGCAACAGGAAATGTTGGACTTACAATTTGCGCTGCAAAAGGCTAAAATTGGATGGAATGAATCTGAAACTAATGAGGAAAAGAGTAGGTCGATTGAGAATGAGTCAGTCGTAATTGAGGCTCCTAATATCAAGAATTGGTGAAATCTATGGACTGATTCCAATTACTTCAATCAGTAATTATATCCTATTCAATATCAAAGGCACTTTGATAGATGTCAGACGGGTAACCAAATAATAAAAATACCTAAACATTTAAATCATGACAATTTAAATCTGATTGTCTCATTCAAATAGGACGAAATCAATCTGGAACATGTTTTTGACGAGCACTATCTCCAGACGTCGATTTCAACCAATTCAGAATGATGTGTTCCATGTGTTGGTCGGACAATTCCCGAACATGAGTGATGAAGTAGTCGCTTCAAACAACTGAATTGAGCAAGTTCATAAGAAAGAAATATCTCGCCTTGAAACTAAGTAAATCAGAAGAAGACGAATCAATAGAACAACTATTCAAGCTCATTTCCACACCATTGGAAACGATCATTACCAATCATTGAAACAAGAATACAATTAGAACAAGATTCTCCTGAATGGGAAGAAGTAGGAGATGGACGTTCGATGATGCTTGGACGATGGAACCGTCACCTTATCAATATCCTCCGCAAGTGCATAAATAAGTTCAAGAACATTGGGAAAAGTACAGTAAGATCAATAAAATATATGGACCTGTTTATGATGCAAGCTCTGTGGGGTAGAGTCTCGGTATTAAAAAGATAACATTCGGTGAGAATATCTTAACAGAGGGGTATATTGTGGAGCGAACACCTGGATTGTGGGAAATCATATTCTATAAAGGGCAATAAACTACACGAATGACGGCAAAGCTGCATACAGAGAAATTTTGAGCTTAACAAATGTACACAAATGTATTAATGGCCGTTTAAAAGTAACAAATATTCCAAAATATCTACTCATATTGAAAGTTTTTGAATGTCTCCACCTCAGGCAGTGGCTTACATTCAACCTATAAAAAGATTCTGTGGAACTATTCAAACGAGCTCGGGGAACGATTAAAACTTTTGATCACATCACGACAAGCTGGGAATACTTCAGATGATAATGAGATTGTTGCCATATTGAATGAACTCAGAGGAGCAGATATCATATATCAGTAATGGTTAATACCATTCACTAAATGAGACCTGATAAATTGGGTAGGCGAACCGATAGCATAGATTCCATAGATGCTTTAAGAAACAGATCGATGTGTATGAACGTTTTGAGATATACCCTTGATGGTAACTATATCTGGAAATATTGTTGCGAACAGAGTATATGTGGTTAGGTTAATACGAATTCTGGGAGATACCCTCTACGGAACATTTAAGATTGAAAATAAAAAAATTACCAACTCTCTGATTAATTCAATGACGCGAAATGAAAGTAATGTTGTAAAACTCATATAAAATCTATGAACAAATCTTCAAAACAAAACTATCTAAAAGAGATTAGAATGATCCTGAGAATTTACTGAAGGTAGGGAGTTCGAACTATGAAACGATTATTAATAAGGATAGAGAAAATAGTTCGAATTATAACAACCTGAGAGTAGAGCTAATTAATAGCAAACTATCAAATATATAATCGGAGTATAACAGCAAACTGCTACATATATAAACTATAGTATTATAAAACACCTAAAGATGAACAAAGAAACAGATAAAGCTATAGCGTTTTAAATCAAAGTATAGACGACATAACTACCAAACTCTCAGATATAGAACAACCTATAGTATCTAGAACTTTTTCTTTTTCTTCTATTCCTGACAGAATACCCGCTACTGATACCATCAGAAAGTTGTGAGAACTGGATGTGAACCAGATAAAACGAGAATGAGAAAAGAAAATTAAGCAAGATAATCCCACTTTTGTCCACTGATGAGTAAAGCACAGGTAGCTGAACTCCATGAGCCGGCTAGAAAGAACTTCAAACGCCATAGGACAATCATGAAAGGTTTGGGCAAGTTATGGCAGATGAATCTGGCCAAAATGGGTAACTATGCCTACGGAAATCATGCATTCAAATATGATTTTCGAAATATCTATGGAGACGATCATTGAAAACTAAATCAACCGAAAAGGTTCCGCAAGCGGTTAATTTTATATAAGGACATGGAGCTAGCAATTGGCAAAGCGATCAAGGAAAAGAATTCTTCAATGAACACTTTGATGAGTTAATGAACATATAATCAATAATTATATTACTTAATCTGTGTAAAAAGTAGTCCTTGCAAATCGCATTGTTCGGAAGTTGAAAGATGCACTCTATAAGCATTTCGGTTCGAGTGGGAAACATAAATGGCT
Source organism: Endomychus coccineus (assembly GCA_958510875.1). NCBI lineage: Eukaryota > Metazoa > Arthropoda > Insecta > Coleoptera > Endomychidae > Endomychus > Endomychus coccineus. The sequence goes on along the minus strand of OY294068.1, from coordinate 124,406,291 downwards.
TGATATACTCGAAGAAATTACAGAAAAATATAATAAAGTAAGAATATACAGATATTGGATCGAACCTACTCGCACATTAAGTTGGCTCTACCTCACAAATACAATGTGGTTCGCATCAGTAAATCAGTAAAAGGATAAACACCCAATTGGAATACGAAACTGTTTAGAGCGATACAAGTTGAAATTTCAAATCCTATGACATATCTACTTCAAGACATGGTAAATTCTTCAATCAGCAGTTGTTCTTACAGAGAAGAATTGTGGTAAACCAAACAACCCGATGTCTATTTGATTGAGAAACTTCTTAGGAAAAAGTATGATAAAATGTATGTCATATGGTATGGAATAAAAAATAAAAGTTGGATCCTGATCTTGTATGAACTGTGCGCGTGCGTAGAAAAATATTTGTGGGTGTAGAAATCGAAGAATCAATCATCTATAACGAAATCAGTAGTCTTCGATAAGACGTATACGATGTATCCATCATACAACAGTTTCATTCATGGTATTCTTACCGCCGAATATGATGTAGACAAACTCATAAGCGTTTGAATATTACAATCACGACTCCTCTTGATGAGGTTCGTATCATTCATACTTGGGGTTAGTACAGATTATACGTGTGTGCATGTTTTATTTTGGTGGAACTTTTGATACGCCGGACAAAGATTGGCAGATAATACAGAATCATGTCTCCAGGTGCACATAGATAGCACGATGAAGTTCATATTGTCTCATTTCCCACATCGTTTCCATAGCCGGATCGTATAAGTAAATTGTTCTGGGCGATGTGGATTGATTTCTCTACCATTTTAAAGATCACAGATAATAATGCAATGAGTCTATAATTATAAGAAAGTGAAAAAGGATCCTCCCTAATAATTATAGAGCCATTGCACTACTATCTGTCATCTCTAAAGTGATGGAGAAATTTAGCAATACTCATCTAATACTTAGAGAGCTCCAAAATTGTGAATGACCGGCTATATGGCCTCCATGAGCAGATATCGAGAGTTTTTCTGTCTACGTAACACACGTATGGCAGAAATCTACTAAAATATATGGGGAATATCTAGCTTATATATCTCCAAAGCATTTGACCGCGTCTGGCACCAAAGCCTACTTGTGAAACTTCCATTATATAATTTGCCGCCTCAACTTCCTCGTTTGCTATAAAGTCTTCTCCCAGATAGATCACTCCATGTGGTGGTTGACGGAGTATCCTCCGACACATTGGCTATCAACGTTGGTGCTCCAAAGTTGCTTCGCAACAATTTTGTTTCTGCTCCATATCAACCTTCTGCTGCGAGTGACCACCTGTCTCTCCACAGCTTTGCAGATGATGGTACTCTTCATATCTAGTGTCCCTATACCATCCAATGAAGTCAGAGGAGAGAGACATATTGACACAATTGATGTAGATCTGACAATGATTTTGAAATGTGAATCTGAGTTCAATGCTACCAAAACGCAATCTTGCGTCTTTTCTAGGAAGGTGAATCCCACGATCCCTAATATGATGATGTCAGGCATAAATGTTCCCATGAAGTCTTTCATATCTATGCTCGGGATCACCATCAACAGGACCCTCCCATGGGAAGATCATGTGAGATCTATTACAAAAACCACTTCACAAAAACTTGGTTTTCTATTCTGTACCAAGAGCTATATCCCAGCAACGTCTCATGACTGACGAAGCACAGATTCGACCTGTCCAGGAGTACTGTTCACGCGTTTGGAGTTTGGGTTCCAAACGTACGCGGAAGCTCTTGAATTATATCCAGAAGATAGCTATTTATCTGAGTAATGATCTTACTGTTACGAATTCATTGACCTCTCTAGAACATCGTTGAAAGGTGAAGGATCTCTCCCTTCTCTATAGATATTTCCGTGGTCGGCGTCCTTCAGAAATCTCGTGAGGAATCTGCGAGAGATTCCAGATGGGCGGACTGAACGAGCTCAAGCTAATCACCCCTTCATTGTCAAGCTTGAGGCCTACCAAAAGTTTCTACCATACTTCAGTTTTCTATCGAACAGCAAAGTTGTGGAACTATTTGCCTCCTGAGGTATTTCGGTATGCGCTCAACCTTCAAACCTTCAACTCTCCTCTATCAGAATTCTACCGCTGGCTCACACGATGTTCTTCGCTTCCCCTAAGTGTAGTCAAAGTATAGAAAAAAATCGAATGGGTTCCCGTTCGGTTTGCATTTCTACAATATCGCAATGAAATTAAGGACTTGCGTAGCGTTAGGTGGAATGGTTCCAATTATATTGATTATTCTTCTGAATACAAAATAAATTATTTTTGGGAGATGCAGAAAATCGATCAGGTTACCAACCGGATTGCTATGGTGTAGTCAACTTTGAAGAAATATACTTGCCAACATTACAGATTTTATGTTTAGAAATTCTCCATCGAAATTTCAGTCATATCACGAAAATGTATTGTTGAAAGTTGTACAGTAAATACCACGGTCGTATATACAGGTCTGGGAACTCGAGGCTGTTTCCTATGTGAGAAGTGAGTCCGCTAAGCGTCATCTGTTGCGTAGTACCAAAAGGGTATCGCATGAGTCGAGGAATGATCTCCGGCTATACGACCGTGTTCTCTAGCAACTGTCATTGTTGACTTGTAGACACAAGGAATACCGGCCTTTTTAGAAAAGAATTACGAAACCGTGCATTGTGTCGAAATGCAAAACGGGGTACAAAAGTGAAAAGCATGAAACTTCTGTTTTTAATGTGCCGAAAGATGCGGAAATGCGAAAAAAGTGGATGCTTGCGATTCCGGATAGAAATCGTTTCAACGAGGTCTTTTATGTGGGCGAGCATGTATAACGAAAAAGGGGAAGTTATTTTTAAGGTGAGTAATGCATTTTGACAAGAGTAACAGTTCTATTCCTCTCTCAAATCAGAATAGTAAATATTGCGTTACGAGAAAAATCATTTTACTTAATGTGATTGTTGCCATACATCGATCCAAGCGCTACCTGGTGGCTGAGCGAGGGACTACAAGTTTGGCGACATGTCAGAGACTCATGTCAAACATAGAGTTCCCAGACCTGTATGTACCCGTGGTGAATACTGATGCTGTATGATCTGTGCGCGGGCGTGAATGAATTCTGTGTGATGAGATTCAACTGAGTCGAAACATCAATCAGTTGTAATGAAATGTTCCCCCAAGACAGTGAGGCTAGCATGTTCGAAAATAGTTATCCGATATGGATTGAGTCATGAGCGAACATTCACAACAACAATCTCCCTCAATCATTCTATGCAAAATTGTAAACTTACCTTTACGCTGTCTGATTGGTATGATTTCATCGATATTCTCAATTCAAGAATTATCAAATTCTTTACGAGCTTACACACAAATTTCATCGTGCACCTATAGTATCTGACGAATACTGTCGATAATAAAATCACTAGGGACGCCAATTTTATAGGTAATTTTTCCGGATGCATTTTTTGCCTAGAAATATTAGAAGTTGAACATTGCCGTTATTTTTCCTGATTCCTATTTAGGAATAAAGCCGGCAATGTTCACGAGTATATTGCTCGAGGCAAAAAATATTACCTAGAAAAAATTGCGTCTAGAGTGGGTTTTATGGAGAATATTTCACGAATTGGTAGGTGTAACAGAAATCAGATTTTTTTCTTATTTTATCAAATAGTAAATACAAATCCTCGTTTCTATGAATTAAAGTTTTGACAATTTATTGTGCTATTTGATGGTTTGCAATTTAATACAACGCAATTATATAACATATGACTGTTCACAGAGTCAACATCAATTAAACCTCTGGCTGCTTGGCAATGAAGTGATAATTTTCCTATTAGTTATCTTGTTTTATTAAAACACCAAATATTGAGAATCAGAAATGTTAAATCATCCCGTACTATCATAATGTTATTGATATGATTGAAAGCATGAGGTACTATCCTGATGAAATTGAACCCTTATATTGTTTAATCGATATTTCACCAGCTAGCTCATCAGCCAATACAATTGGAGAAATGTTATTTTGCTTTCATGATAAGGTTAAATATGATTCCAAGAAATAAATTGACATTATTAATTATCTTGTTTTATTGAAACATCAAATATTGAGAACCAGAAATTTTACCATTACGTGGATAAAATTTTGATAATACTCGTAATACCTCCTGGTAACTATGAAAAAGCCGACATTGAAGAATTAATGAAGGGAAAATTGAACACAAAAGAAGATATATTCCCGCATAAAACAAATAACAACACATTAAAGGGTGAAACTTTCCACAAAAATCACGCAATATCATTCGAAAAGGACTATAGTCTAGCCAAAATGTTAGGATTTTCACGTGTGGTGATGAAAAAAGATGTGATACATGTTTCAGATTTATCCGTTAACATTATATGAGTTACCTACCAACATCCGTTTCGAGTGAAACATTACCGTAGGAGCCTTCTACCGAGATAGCTCTGCGCATACGATCTACGATTTTCTCATCACCGAGGACCCCGGCTATAGAATTGTACACGCTATAGATAAGCACTCTATGTCTCATAACTTTCGCGGTGAAAGAAGTATTCTACATCTACATTTATAAGAAATCTGAAATGGTTTGGGTTGGGATTACAATAATAGAACCTCTTCCGCTGCATATAGATCAGTATTTAACAAATTACCTAAGCTGCCTGAGCTGCTCACTTAAGCTAACCGATTAGCTCTACAATTCTTAGGTTTTCGTCTTTAATGAAAAAACATATTCCAAACGAGAGTATGTACGCAATGATGAAGGTCTTGACAACAGCGTTATCGCATCAATCTTCGATTCATATCAACAACCGAAATTCGATGATTCGTTTCGAAAAACCAAGTATAGATCGATTACACCTTCGACAAACCCTTCCATCATAGCGAAATTATCGAGTTTGGAGTGAATCAAGTGAATACGTTTTTTTTTTCATGAAGGATACTCTGTAATTTATCAAAGGTGAAATTAGAATAACTGGAGCTGGGAATGTCATAGCAGTGCCCAATTATTGAAGCTTCCTGTTTGACTCATTCTCGTACATGTGATATACACATCATAACAGTTCGAGATACAAGTACAGTCAGTACTGTTATTAGAGAATTTACCTGCTACACCCAAACAGATTTGACACATATGTCTGTTGCCGGTTTGATTTTTCTCGATTACCCAATGATTAGGTTCATGTGGCAGACAATTCGATTAGTACGCAGCTACTACGGGAAAAATTGCGGACGGTGGTAGGGAATTGAGCGTGAACTACATCGATCTCAATGATATTATTAGAGAATCGCAATGCCAGCGATCAAGACTGATTCACTAATCCTGATCCCTTTTAAAGAAAGTAAATGTCATGAGCTTCCTTCGATAACAACAAACGCGTTGGGAGAAATTTGGGTTGTTAAAACTAGTGCGGCAGTTAAGAAACCTCTTCACGTCATAGTATTCTTCCAAATGGACAAACAAAACAATATAAAGGATAATCCTACAATATTCGATCACATGAACATTTCAAGTATTCGCTTATCTCTGAACGGCGACTATTATAGTCTAGGAGCCAGAGCGATATTGACGGTCTGAACATTAACCCGATGGCACTATGGTTTATCGTTGGAGGACGGTTCAATGACCAATTCATCTCACAGACCGAATTTTCCCCGGCTGCTAGATTTCGAGATAAAGCATCCGCATTTTTTTTTTGACTAGAGGTTAACCCTTTCCAAGTTCCGGTTACTTGAAAAGCATGCCATTCTTATACACTTCCACCATGTGCCATCATTTTTTATCGTGTCCGTTTATCAGGCCAACCAGTTAAAGTTGAACCGAAAATGGACTGGAAGTTAACCCTCCCAAACCTGGTGGGAAATGTTTATTGGTGTTGGCAATTGTTAACATACCCTATTGTAATAATCCGACGGATTATTCCTTTTTGTTTTGAGAGGCCTTTGAATAATTTTGATTTAATTCAAATTGAAAGTTTTATAAATTATTATATCTAGAAATAAACATACGATATGTTAGATATGTCTATAGGTGTCTGAAATCTGAAACCCCTTTCCTGTAGCAATGATTCCATGCTTAACAAACGTAGTAAAGTACGCGGTCAATGGTACTTGCTTTTTCCTGAGTCAGGAAAAGTCCACGTGAACTTGAGTAGACCCGTCACTTACAATTCTTTCACCTAGTCAGATTCCTATTGGCTGCTTGTATAAATTATGGGTGGGCCATGCTCCCGGTATTCTAAGTTGAACATATTCTCTAAGTTTGCGCGTGGGGTGGCCCCTCGCTTCAATGATTTCATAAAAACTAATTACTTGGAGGAAAAAGAGAGTTCTCAACCACCTTAGTTAGTTCACCACCAGGTACTTGTCGGTAAGTTCAGCTTTCTTTATGTCCACAGTGTTTCTCCATTGTTGCATTAAATCAAATCAATTGATATAATGTTTGTCCACAATATACAAATCGAGTTCGAGAGATTTATAGATATTGAATTAACAATGCAACAAGGGTTATGCATCCCTGGGGCTGAAGCAGCGCTGGATTTGTTCGCGTCTTCCGCGTCTAGCGTAAAGTGTTTGTTCCCTTATTCAAAATCATTTTGTGACAATTTCGTACCAAATTGTTTAAATCCTTCGTGCGTTATTTCTACAAAGGGTTAGAGAGGAAATGGTGTTATAAGACTAACAGGGTAAGTGCATTTTGATTGCCAAAAAACAACTGTTATATTGACTTCAACCTCTGAATTGGCAATATAATATAATGTGGTTATTTAATCTTCAGATCATGCTCCTCCCGCCAATGTTTAATTTGTTAAATTATATTTTTTCAGCCATTTTTTGAGTGCTCTATGCGAATTCCGCTTATCGGAGATCACTTAAGTGATATGATCGAGTATCAGGTCGTTAGGTTCATCCTAGGTTACCAGAAAGAGAGGAATTTTGAATATTATTTATCAATTATCGGCGTGATCGAGCGCGAAATCGATCACTGTTCGGAGTTGTGCTAATTAGTCTTTCATTTATTTCAACTCTCTAAAGAGAACATGGACAAGACTTCGCTCGCTGGCGAAGGGGGTAGAACTAGCGACATTGATAATTTCCCAGGTTCCCACTTATGGTCAACCTGAACTTGACGTCTGTTGAATTTATGTATCATTCCCATTGCTAAATTTTGGATTAATCTTATGATCGTTTATTGGATTTTGATGTACTGAATTTTGTTAACTTTTATTCAATATATATTTATTACTTAATTTGATTTACGAGTTTAACTGGTAATTCCTAATCGCCTCTCAGCGAATACGACCTTCACAATTTACGCTTGAATAGATATAAAGATATAATTGTAAGTCATAGTACGAGACGGTCCCTTGGAAGGGATCAAATTAGTTAGAAAGAGCTTCTAGGTGGGCTGAAAAATACACCTAGTGGTGGCAGCTTAAAAGAACCTTAAGGGTACACGGATCAACTACGATCTCTGATGCCCGAACAGGTTCCAACAAACAATTTTCACACACACACGTCGATGAGGTATTAACGCTACCTGAAATAATACCCAGCCGACGGTTACAAGTTAAGTGTTACAAGCAGTGAGATAGCATTCCGAACCTATTCACTAATCTGGGAATAGTGAATCTGGAGTAATTTCAGTTCAGATTTATTATAAAACAATACGCTCGGCTGGCCGTTACACTATGCTATCAAAAGTTATCGGTCCATTTCCGAGTAATTGGCCATTATTTGGACATAAATGTTTCTTTTTTTCATTTTGTGGATGAAACTTGCGGGTTACAAGGTAACATGATGGCACTATGTTAAATAACTACATTGGAGGTCAAACAGATTTAAAATTATAGCCATCACTCCTTGCCTATTTCAACTCCCCAAAAACTCATAAAACCTACCTCCAAAACAAAAAAAAACAAAAACGGGAGTTTCGATTTTGAACCCCGCCAGAATATCAATAATTGACTAATTTATCATAAAATTGGTCATATTATCCATATTATTCATATTTTTTGGGGGGTGATTTTAGGGGGTTTTGGGGGGTTGAAATAGGCAAGGTGCCATCATGTTACCTTGTAACCCGCAAGTTTTATCCACAAAATGAAAAAAAGAAACAGTTTTGGTCCAAATAATGACCAATTACTCGGAAATGGACCGATAACTTTTGATGGCATAGGGTATGTTAACAATTGCCAACACCAATGAACATTTTCCACCAGGTTTGGGAGGGTTAAATTGCAGTCCATTTTCGGTCCAATTTTAACTGGTCGGCCTGAAAAACGGACACCATAAAAAATGATGGCACACACTGGAAGTGTATTAGAATGGCATGCTTTTCAAGTAGCCGCAACTTGGAAAGGGTTAACCTCCAGTCAAAAAAAAATGGGGATGCTGTATCTCGAGATCTAGCATTCGGGGAAAATTCGATCTGTGAGATGAATTGATCATTGAACCGTCCTCTAACCATAAACCATAGTGCCATCGGGTTAATGTTCAGACCATCAATATCGCTCTGGCTCCTAGACTATTATTCCAACAAGCGTATAAACCTTAAATATGCTACAAACGATTTCGTTCTCGCTCACTACAACTATACGGAATTATATCCAAGTTACACGGATTCTATTATGAAACATCCAATATTGAGTTAAGCGAACTTAAAGAAACGCAACTTGTACATAATTTGTCCGTATTGAGACAGACTAAGAATTTCCCCATGGTGAATCCTATCTTTCGTAAAAGACGACTAAGAGAATAAACATGGGTGGTTGATGTTTTCTTCATCGCCTGGTAGATTATCACCATATCGATAGATAGCCTGTGGAAGTGAGAAACCCCATATTTCAGTGTTTAGTGGATGCTTCCTGTCTCACCCTCATAACCATATTCCTGACCCCCTATTCAAACCGACATTTTATCCATCCCAGGTTTTTGATGATGAAGTTTTCTAGAGTGAAATACTCTGTAAGAAAAACATCTCTCTCTCTCTCTCTCTCTCTCTCTTTTCGGATTTCCGGGTGACATTGAAAAATATAAACTTGAAGATAGACCTCTGTAACATGCGAGATCTTAGCAAAATCATAAACGATTAAGCCAATATGCTTGACTTAATCCCCATTACTTATACAGATCCGTATGAAGTAAAAGTCCGTGCACTATTGGAGAACTCCGACCATCACTCATCACTACGACCTGTTCCTTTATCACTACACGAACCAATTCAACAACTAGCACAGTTTGGCATTACAACTCGGCCAACAGAGCAAGTTTCCCTGGCGAGCGCAAGTTTCGAATCTGATGATCCAACGGAATGTGCCACAGAGATCTCGGATGTTATTAGGATAGGATTGGAAGATTACATACCTCCTACACTGGTGAACCATATGGTTCAATGAAATCCGTACTAGGTCTGTCCGTTCTAAGCGAATAGCATAATGTCGCTGATGTGGGAACCCTTGTCTGGAAACCAGAACAGAATATGTTGAAGCCGAAAATATCTTCAATCACACAATAAACGGTTCTACAGAGGTAAAAATTAGATCAAAGCTTATCGAATGTTCGAAAGACTCTCGATCGTTTTGGACTCTCGTCAATGCAATAGGTAGAAATTTCACTTCCGGTTCATTTTCTCCCCTTACCAAAGAAGATGATACACTGGCTACTACACCACGAGAAAAAGCTGACCTTTTTGTTGGAATGTTCGCAGAAAATTCCAATTGTTCTAGGGGGATTTGCTTTAGGAACACCAGTGTTCTGCAGGGCATTCACTACGAGCTCATCCAATTGCTAGATGACTCCAAAATCATGAAAGACCAGCAATATAGCTTTTATCAGCAGATATCTCTACTAGATCTGCTTGCCTACGTAACACTTGAATAACAGAAATATATTGGAAAATGTGGGGAATACCTAGCTGTAGTATTGCATATCTGCAAAGCATTGGATCGAGTCTGGCACCAAGTCTTTCTTAGGAAACTTATCATATGTTTTATCCCTCTACTAATAAACGCTCACATACCATCATCTTCGAACAAGAACCAGCCCCCACAATACTCAGAAATTGAACTCGAGAAACAATCAATAATATGTGTGACATCAAGTAATACCTTGGTATGACAACTAAATTTTACTCGCTCTGTGACAAACAAGTCAACTTCATATCTAGGTAACTCTAAGTATTATCTACAGGCTTGAACATCTGAAGAAAGTATTGGCAACGCAACAATTCAATATTTCATATTATAGCTCATTAGAATCACACTTACGATACATTGTATCATGAGGTAGAGTCTTACTTCAATCGTTGAGAAAAAAAAAGAAAAGCTTCCTTAAAATGATAGTTACAAAAAAATCACATATTTCAGGAATAAATGACAAAAGATATTATTATTATGAAATTACAAAGAAACAAACGAAAAAAATTTACATTGAAACAAAGTAGTAACCAGTACTCTACACACAATGAAAGAAATCAGCCACCTCCTAACGTCCAAGAAAATCATAGGTGAACGCAGTTATCATTTTGTCAGTCCGAAGATTAGGTCGAAACTAACTGAAAAAATAAATAAAAAAAACTTTTTTTATAAATATTCATAGTTGCCATAGACCATTCGGAAATACTCGTCCAAGTAGACCCAATAAACCACTATTAACCTACCTATACACATTGCTCTAAAATCATGGAATTGATTTATCTTTTACTATAACAACTATCTGTTATATTGAATTTACCTCACATACAAATATGTTCTTTCATACTTTCGGAGTATAGTTCTCGTTTGCAAATCTCGAACATGCGTTGGCCATATCTTCCTGACACCATGAATACTTGAATATAGTTCACATTCAACACGAATCCTGTTCTCTGCAAAACAAAAATGATTAAAATGAAAAATCTGTAAGAATTATCATAAACTTGGATGACTTAGAACTTTTAGCTTATAATTTACATTTAAAACTTAGTATTGAAAAGACATCAGGAGAATTCGGGTTATTCTAAGTAATCAACACAGTTTTGGCAAAAACAATAGGAAAATTAAATCAATCAACAATAAATTACAACAATTGATACCAAAAACTCCTAGAGAAAAAACTAAAGATATAAACACTATCCACATGAAACCCGATATCAATTTCAATAAAACGGAAATAAGTTTGTTAAGAAAATTGAATATTGCAATTGATTAATTAAATTACTTACGGAGAATTTTATTAAAGATATTGAAAATACGATTTGATATCTCAATATTCCAGAAGAAGCTGTTATTTGAAACAAGATTCACGACATTATCTAACATTCAAATAACTCATATAAAAATATAATAAAATAAATAGCAATAACTGCAATAATATCTGTAAATCATTGAAGAAAAATACTCATAACCTGAAAGCAGATAAGAGAAATTTCAACATTATTATGGGCTAAGAGTTCGGTAAATACATTGTTGAATGATGGCTACTATGAACGGATGGCGCTCGACATCTAGCGCGCGAAGCCTCTTAAAGCCGCTAGGGTCAGTATACGACTAGCGCGCGAGCTACCTGCGCTATACATATTTGTGCTTCCACAATGAATTCTTTTAACTCTCCGACGAATTCATAAATGTTTGGATGCGCACTGGAAAAGCATACGTTAAAATGCGAATGAAATGATTCGCATACATTTGTTGTTTCGCAATTCCAAATATTGTCTGTTGCCCATATCTGTAGTGAATATTTTGCGTCGTTATGCATGTAATTTGTCTTCAAATAACCGTCAAATCCTTCCAATTGAGGCAAATAACCAACGTACGGTTCCATGATACGATAAGCTTCTTGAACCTCGTCTGGTCGTAGAGAAGGTATGCCAAATGTCCATCTGAGCCACATTATAATTACAGATTGGTTATTCTTGTATTCTCGAACGAGACCAAATTCATGAATTTTCCTAAACCACGCCTGGGTGAGGTGGAATGAACAGCCATTGTTCATCAACCCAGGCCAACGTGATCTCAACTAATCTTGAATTGCCTATTCAAAATCCACAATGACCTTGTATGGGAAAATATTCACCGTTATTCCCAACATTTATCAATTATTGATTGAATTAAAATGTCGTAAGTTATTTTTGACAAACAAAACAACAGCGGTATATAGTTGTTGTTTTTCACCCCATGGATGGTAAAAAGTTGCTGGAAATGTTGGACACAATACTCAAATGTGCCGTCCATATAGATCGTTCTCATTTGGCATAAAAACTGTAGACTTTGAATAGATCCAAGCACAATTTTTTGATTTGACAGGATCGTTGATAGGGATCATACTTTCAATGTCTGGAGTAGAAATCTGATCATTCTGGATCATCCAATCAATAAGTTCATCAGTTTCTGCGATGTCACTTGGAATGGCTAGAAATTCTGATCTTTTAGTGTGAATGATTCGACGGTGACATTGCAACTTATATATACATACCTTCTACGTTGGCCTGCATTAATTGCACGGTCTTTTCTAGATCAATAGTTATCGATCACACGTAACCCTTTTCCATTTCACACTCAACATAGATAACATGGTTGAAAATTAGAATAGATGAATTACAATTAAATGTGAATAAAACATAAAAATGTTGACGGGAAATTGAGAGAATAAGTCCAAATAGTAATTGATTGCATAACATATTATGATGATGGGCCTTTCTTTAATTAAATCATTTGCTTATAATTATCTGAATAACACCCAAAAAAACACAAAGTAAAAATGTTGCCAAAGAATCTATCAGCCGCACCATCTATGCTAGTATTGTTTACCAATGCATATGATGAGTTTGGTTCAAGTTAGAAGAAAATCAAAAAAGACTAAAATCCTCTTTCTTTTATTATTTGATAAATTAAAAAAAAAAGATTAATTCGCAAAAAAAGTAAATTTTTATTTTGTTTTGAGCGCATAAAAGAAGGTTGCGGGTGCAGGTATACGGCAGATATACCGCAGGTAGCTCGCGCGTTAGTCGTATACCGACCCCGCGCGCTAGTGGTATAAAAAGGGGATTATTCTTATGAGCTGCGCGCTAGTGGTAGATGCCCGAACAGATTACCAAGAACCCTTTATCTGAATGCGTTAAATTAGTCAACTATTCAATAAATTCGTATACAGCTGGAATCGCCGATAATCTAACATACAAACTTAGACTTTCGAACCCCAATCTTCCTAAACTATATTGTTTACCTATCATTCATCGCCGGGTAATTCCATTAGACCAATCATTTCAAACTTAATTGTCCTATGTCTGACATAGCAGAATGGTTGTATAAGGGATTCACAACTTATAAGCCACACGAAATTTGTCGGTGTAAAATTCTTCAAAACTTATTGCAAAATTGAAATATTTCGAATTTAACTATGTGAAACTCTAGTTCCATTCGATATTGTTCCACTATTCACAAATACTCCAATTCCTGAGTCGATATACATTCTGAAGAAATGGCTTTTAAATATTAATATTCCCGAAATAAGCTGCACAGGATACGTAATCCTTACGTTTTCATCTATGGAGCAAAACTGTTTCATTTCAACAAAAACCACAATGATAAAACAAGCGAATGTGCAATGGGAATCTACTTTAAATCAAAATTAAATCAGTTTCTTAAGATTTGGTATAGATATGTTCTTTTCGCGATTATAATTAGGTAAAGATTTTGTCTTACATGGCTTTTTGAACATGCTTGATAGACATTTTGATTCACTAAAATTCACTGTGGAAACAGAAACAGATGAACTGCTTCCTTCCCTTGATATTGAAATTATTAAATGAAAGTAATCATGTGGATTTCGACAAATAGAAAAACCCACCCAACCAAATAGGTTTAACACGGCGGATTGAGCTACACCATTCAATTCGAATCTAGCTTCATTTATTAGTCTAGTTAATATATCATTTAGCATGTCTTTGAGCCAACAAAATTATAACTTCAGCAAAAAGCGTTGGACTATGCTTACAGCAAATTTTTGATGAATAATTTCATTCCTAAGCAATAGAGAAAATTAAAACGCAACCAACAAACCAAATTAGAGGTATTACCTTCAAATAGTCTAATAAACTTCAAAAGTTTCACTTATCATCCTTCAGTTATTATTAAGTTCTATAATTTGTTTTCAAAATTTCCAATACAACCCGCTTATAGACGTAAGAAGTTTCCGACTTCGACAAAGCCCCGTTTTATTTGATGTGAATTAGTCTTCTAATGATAGTCGAGAGACCGAAACGTACAAAAAGACGAAAAAATATAGTAAATGTATTTGTTAATGTGACCTAATCATAACGTGAACTTTTCTTGCAAATTGCACCAATAAAATAAACACAATTTTAGGATTCAGATAAAACGCAAACATATATAGTAACTAGACTCTATTAAGATCGATTGAAAACAGAAAATCTACAATTTTGACAAATTCCAAAAATCAGATGTGTAATTTGCCCTTCCGTCCTTTTAGGTCAAAAGAGACTTCAAAACTAGTGGATGCCACGTTCTCCGATCATCTACATAAACTCATGTGAAATCTGTTGGTTCATAGCTTATAGTTAGTATAATGATAAACACTGTTGACAACCAAATGAATGGAGTGGTAACACAAGCCCTCTTATATAAAACTGGTAGTGTTGTTGGAGATTAGAGAATTTTATATTATATATGGTGGTGCAATGACTATAAATATGGAGTGACTGCATGCTTTGAGAGTTCAAAGAGGGTATCTGAAAATTTTGTTTGTTGCTAAAATTCTTTTTGTTCAACCTCAACTCAAGCAGATTCGATGTTTGTGTAGGTATCTAACATAAACATAATAAAATTGGTAAATACATCTTCTAATTGAATTTTCACAATCGATGTTTCAAAGGGACTTATTCGACGTAGGTCCATCAGTTGTAATAACAAAGAACTATACTAAGTAGATGAATAAACCATGCGATACTGATTCTTGATTGAGAGGATAATTACTTATTTCACTGAATTACAGTTTGAGCAAATTTTCTACCGCAAATTGACCGAAAAAATCACAAAAACCTTGATTTGAAAATATTTTATTGGGAACGTGATGACCAATTATTATCAATTGAATATATAAATAGATAAATAGAATAAATATATAAATAAATAAACAAATGGATAAGATGAAGTAATGAATTATTGATAAATGAATAAATAAATAGATACAATAAATCTGATATCTTTTCTAAATGAAAATATGTAATCTGAATCAGAATGTCTCGTTCTCAGTTAGGATAAGTTCAGGCTTATCACTACCTGTAGAAAGAGGGAACGGTTGTTCTGCTATACTCGTTGCGTTGACGGTGAATACTTTTTCAGTTGTTCTCTTCGGTACATCTATCGTATTCATAGTTGAATTGTCGGTCATATTCGTTAAATTGGACGTTATATAAAACTTTTTTGTCGTTGTAGTAGTTTCCGTTGTGTATATTTCTGAATGTTCACAATTTCTTCCATGTGTACCATCTCGACACATGCATCTGTAACTTCCCTCGTCCTCTAAGACTGAGATACATTTTGCACCATTTTGACAAATCTCTGGATTATCTTCGCAATATCGTAGCTCTGTAAGGAATATTATCAATTAGAAATTATCTTTTTATCCAGAGATTGAATATATTTATCGGATCATCCTAGAAAACTAATATTGATCGAATTCAAGTTCATAAATGGAGTTTCATTTATTTCTACACAACCTTTCCAAATAGCTCTGTAAACTTCAAAGTTCTCTTCCATTCAATTAATTCACTCAGGAAGAATATTGAAATAGACCAAACTAATGTTAAGACTGTTCCTATTTGATGAAACAATCTAGCATCACAGCAATGGCTATTTTGATGATGTTCTCAGCTGCTCAGTTTTAGGTTAACCCTCACCATATATTTCTGTAGCAGTAAAATGCTAATTGTTGGGAATATTGGATTACATAAGCCTGAATCAACATCAAAAACATGGTCAGCTCTGATTGATATCTCGTCAAAAGTAGATTACATTAATTATAGTATACTGAAACAGTATATTGTTGTAATAAAATGAAACATTTTTACTGCGTATTTAATGACATATATTATAGAAACAGATCGTGACTATAGTTTGAACACCAGCGTGTCATCTTCAGACAATACTAATAGTCTAGGAGCCAGAGCGATATTGGTGGTCTGAACATTAACCCGATGGCACTATGGTTTATCGTTAGAGGACGGTTCAATGATCAATTCATCTCACAGACCGAATTTTCCCCGGCTGCTAGATCTCGAGATACAGCATCCGCTTTTTTTTTGTTGACTCGAGTTTAACCCTTTCCAAGTTGCGGTTACTTGAAAAGCATGCCATCCTTATACACTTCCACCATGTGCCATCATTTTTTATCGTGTCCATTAATCAGGCTGACCAGTTAAAATTGGACCGAAAATGGACTGCAATTTAACCCTCCCAAACCTGGTGGTGTTCATTGGTGTTGAAAATTATTGAGATACCCTATGCCATCAAGAATTATCGGTTCATCTCGAGTGATTGGCCATTATTTGGAGCAACAATGGTTTATTTCCTAATTTTGTGGCTAACCCTTGCGCACTACAAGGTAGCATGATGGCATCATGTTAAGTACCTGTATTGAAGGTCAAATTAGGATAAAAAATTATTGTCATCACTCCTTGCCTATTTGAACCCCCAAAACCCCCTAAAACCACCCTCAAAAAAAAAAGTTAACATGGATAATATGACCAATTTTATGATAAATTAGTCAATTATTGAAACTCTGGCTGGGTTTAAAATCGAAAAGACTCTTTTCAATTTATTTTCATTTTGCAGGATAATTTTAGGGAGTTTTGGGGGTTGAAATAGGCAAGGAGTGATGGCAATAATTTCAAATCTTCATTTGACCTCCAATAAAGATATTTAACATGGTGCTATCATGTTACCTTGTCAGCCGCAAGTTTTATCCACAAAATGAAAGAAAGAAACATTTTTGGTCCAAATAACGGCCAATTACTAGGAAATGGACCAATAACTTTTGATGGCATAGGGTATGTTAACAATTGCCAACACCAATGAACATTTTCCACCAGGTTTGGGGGGGTTAACTTGCAGTCCATTTTCGGTTCAATTTTAACTGGTTAGCCTGATAAACGGACACTATAAAAAATTATGGCACATGGTGGAAGTGTATAAGAATGGCATGCTTTTCAAGTAACCGCTGCATGGAAAGGGTCAACCACCAGTCAAAAAAAAATGCGGATGCTGTATCTCGAGATCTAGCAGCAATGGAAAATTCGGTCTGTGAGATGAAATGGTCATTGAACCGTCCTCTAACGATAAACCATAGTGCCATCGGGTTAATGTTCAGACCATGAATATCGCTCTGGCTCCTAGACTATAATGCATGGAAATATGAATACTCTTGGCTATTTATGGTACAATATGAGACCCAGGTAACAAGTGTGGTTGCGGTTGGGGAAATACATTGCTAGAGTAGTATAATTGGAATTGGATAATGAGGTAGAATTGATATTGCAGGATGCTGCAGTACACATCTAATTGATCATTTGAAATTTTATTGTCATTATTGTTAATATCTTCGAAAATGTATATGTAAAATAATAACTTCATCTAAATTTGTAAGTGTGCTCTGTTTCTGAAATATGGTAAGAGAAATATGAATCTGTTTTAGTAAGTCTAAAATATCGAAATTGTTCCTTATATTTAATTTCTATATTACGACTAGATCTACCGATGTAAGAGTTCTCTGAACAGCTTAATTTATATACTCCAGATTTATTAAATATATTCGTTTTATCTTTAGCATTGAACAAAAAATGGGATTATTTATTTCGAAGTTTGAATTTAACTTGAAGATGACATGCTAGTGTCGAAACCATAGTTACATGTGTTTAAAAATAAAGTAATAGTGTTTTATTTTATTACATTAATATGATGAAATATCACAAAGTAACGGCTTCCACCATTGAATTTTTGAAATAGTATATTCTTGAAAAATCAGTATTACAAGTATCACAAGTTTTTCGAACATTATAGGTCTTCCTCTCGTGTAGTCAGAAGGTAGAGAAGAAAAATCATTTATCTCTCTATTGTTACATTATATTACTAAAAGTTAATGAGGAGCTGCTAGTTACAAGTGATCACTGTTCACTTCCCTTTGTTCCAATAAAGTCAAATGGAATTCATTTATTGGAACTGAATTAGAGGTCTTGAATATTTTGTATGAACTCGGGTTTTTGACTAAACGTGATCGAATATTATAAACGGCATTCCATAGTCAAGTTATATCGGGTCATACTAAAGTCCCCCAGAATCTTCTGGGTCTTACATGTTGAATAATTCGAGTTTTGGTGTTGAGATGAATTAATAACAGTCAGTTCTTACGATGCCAATATGTGGTTTCATTGTTGATTTATGTCAATTTACATTTATGTGCGTGGCGTGTGTGAGTGTGTGAGTGTGTAATTATGTGTGTGTCTTATTATTATTATAATTATTATTTATTGAATCGATAGTATTTAATAACATGTCATCCTTAGCTATAGATATTTAACATTTTTACAGTTACTATTCACATCAAATTAAATATGTACATTTTGGGTTGAGTTTTGTTATTATTTTTCCTATTCACTCGCATTGTTCTGGAACCGTGAGACCTTTCAATCTACATAGGGTGTTATTATAGCACATAGCGTTCCAAAGCCCCCCAAGTCTGATTTTCTCAGATGATAGGAGGATTCGTTTAGGATCCGAGCTTTTAGTTTCATAGAAAGTGTAACCAAATACGGTTAAATCTCTTTCTTCTCCTTTTAGGAATTTTGTTATGGATTTATATATAGTAGATTTAGTTAAAGTGATCAAATAATTACTCAAGATTCTCCAGTAGTTTTATCATATTCTATCATCGAATGATAGTCTGAGCCAGTTGCATTGTAACAATGGAACTTATCCATCTATGCTTAAATTTGGTTTTTGGAAGAATGTTGACCACTATACAATATCGTCGGAACATTTACCTTCTAGGGTGTCAGATTCTGTTAGCAGAAATTTTGAAGATGTTAATTTTTCTTATAGGATTTTCCATGAATTTTTGTTGATGTAAATTGCCTGGTCCTTATAGATATATTTTAGATTGTTATCGGAATTCATTGTGACGACTGTGTTCATTGCAGTGATGATTTAATTGGAAGAACGTTTTTATCCTCTTATATTGAACCTTTCAATTCTCACTGTATTCTGTTATGTAGTTCCTAAAATTTTCTAATACATCTTATTCTGCTAACTATCATCTTTCAGTGAGGAAAAATCGTTCTTTCTTGAATCCGTGTTGTGACCATTCAACAGTGGAGGAATGGTGTTTTCAATTGATCTTGATTTAAAAGTGAGGATTTTTTGAATATCTCTGATTTTGCTAGGGAAGTTTCTAAGAATCAGACTTGCTTCCTATGCAGTTTTAATCAAGGATTTTATAAATAAAGTTGCACGAATAGGTATTGAATTTTTTTTCCATCAAAAATAGTTAACCGCTCCTTTTTCTATGGTTTGGCGATTTGATTGATTATTTCATTATTTCCACCCAGGATTGCACAATAGATAGGCTTAGATCTTTTTGTATTGTTCAATGTTTTCCTGACCCTATGAAGTCAATCAGCCTCTGCTGCAAACCTTCCAATTGTTGTTGTATGAATGCTAAAGTATGTGGGGAATGCCATAGCTGTGGAGCATTATATTGATTGGACAGCTCTATACCAAGCACTCTAATGGTTTCAGATGTCCAGCAGAAGCCTGCCAGTTTTTCGCGTCTTGATTTCCAACTTACAGTACAGAAACCAGAATACCAGAAAAATCACTTTCCTCGTGAATGAAAATAGATACATAGTCCACGTGAGCTATTGTTCTCAGTTTTTTTTTGCTTCACACCAGCAATGATTATCCCTTCCAGATTTTTGTCATATACAGAGTGGAACGGTTCTATTGTCATGGAATACAATAAGCCTGATAATAGACATCCTTGTCTGATGCCAGAAGAAAAATCTATTGCACTTGTAGAGCAATTATAGAGCTTACCCGAATATAACTTTTATCGTTGGTATATAATATTTTGACTACATTAATGAAGAAATTTCCACACCCCATCACTATGACGTGAAAAATATATTCATGTTGTGTTTTGTCAAATGCTGACTTTTCGTCGAGATTGAAAATTGCTAAAGGTATATTTTCATTATTAGCTTTATATATCATATCTCTGTGTAAAAACAATGAGCTGTATATAGTCCTATTTGAAATAGTGTAATTATGACTAGGTCCTTCACATTTTCCTATTACGTTGGATAATCTACTGGAGAGTGTTATTGCGAGTATCTTATAATCCGTAGATAGAAGAGAAATGTGACGCCAGTTGTTTATATTCAGAAAATCTTTTTTGGCATCAAACAGATGACTACTTTTGATAACGATATGAAAAGTTCCTCTCTAGTGATTATTTCTTGGTGTACTACATAAAGTATATCTCTAAGTTCATGCCAGAATTCTGTGTAGAATTCTGTAGTTAATTCCTCGACTCCTGGTGCTTTATTTTTATTGAGTGAGAAAAACGGCATTTGTTAACTCATCTTATGAAAAGGGCTATAGAGTGAGTCCCTTTCTATTTCTTGTATTCCCTTTGAATGTTTATATGAAGGGTTATTATCATCTATGTTCACAGAGATATTTGTAGGATAGATACACTGGAAATGTTTTCGGACAATGCTGCATAATTCTGCCGATTTTTCAAGTCTCCTTGTTTAATTTTGTTTAGTGGTTTGAATTTATTCAAAAGTGTTTTATTCACTGTAGTCGATCACTATTTATGAAATTGTCATAGTTGAGTTTTTTGAGAATTTTTTCTCTTATATACATCTCATGATTTTTTCATTTCACTCGTTATTTCTCTGACGTCAGGCGTAGAAGGATTTTTCACATACAGAGCTATGTTCAGTTGTGTTTGAAGGTTGACAAGTCTCATTTTCCTCAAACTCCTTTATTATTGAGTAAAAATAGTGGTTATGTTCCTAATATCTGTTTTGCCCACCACTTTATTGTGTTCGGTTATATTGTTCTTTTTATTATCTAAGAATGTAATCATATTTTCAATATATCTCGAATCTTCTAATAACATATTGTTGTATTTCCGATGTGGCTGTCTAAATTTCATTTTCGGGGCTATATTTAGATCGACGGTTATTGCTAAGTGATCCGAAAAGGAGTGTTTGAGGTGTATTGATTTTAAATTGCTTGCTGGATATTCTGAACCATATATTCTATCTATTCTGGATGCCGTATATGAAGGAGTATGTGTATAGTAAGTAAACCCTAGATCACTCCCAGGAAGATATCTCCTAGAATTGTGTGTATTGAGTGTTTAGTACAACTATTTGAGAGCATGGATTATCTCTCTGTGGAGCCGCGGCGATCTATAGAAAGGTGTATTGTAAAATTGTAAACAAATATAACGATATTGCCTTTGGCCAGGGTGTCTAAGTGGTCATTCAATACTGATATGATTTTCTCAGCTATTTGAACGTTCTGTGGTTGGTAGATAGTGAAGAGAACCCATATTGTCTTACCTATCTTCATTGTTACCTTTTAAAGATGAGATTCAACAAGGATCTCGTGTTGTAGTATATGGAATGGAATGTTGTTTTTACCGTGCCACTGAAGTTCGTTATTGCTGGGCTTATAAAGAGTTCGTAGTTTTGTATATCTGAGTTACATGGTTTACTGTTGGTTTTCTGTAGTAAAATTACGTCTGGTAAATGATTCTCTGTGAAATTGTTTAATTCTATATATTAGAAACTACCTTTCACTATACGCTTTCATATTTTTTGTATTTGATGTTATTATTGTGAGCGTATCTGGCATTAGATCATGATTATAAAGAACTTTGAATACTCTCGTTGGAAAGTGATAGAGGGTTTTTTGAGAATTTCATCAGTTTTGGTGGTAAATATATTTCACCTCCTTCTTCAATATGTTGTTTTTCCAGGTTCGTGAATAACCTCTTGCACCTTTGCATTTTAATCAAATTTGTGAGACCGTTTACATCTGTCCTATTCTCGTTAGCTATTTTGAATGGTTGATTATTCGATTTTACATCTCTCGGGAATTGGACAGATAAAGTCACAACATTGCATAATTTGCTGGGGCTGATTCTTCGATAATTGTTCTACTTCTCATGTATCTTGAGATGGGTTGTTTTCTATTTTTCTCTGTTTAGTGCGTTGTGTTGTGTTTTCGGAATTCTGTTGAATCTGTTGTTGGGATGCTCTCAGAGTATTTCAATATATGTTCTATCACGTGATGAGGAATTGAGGATGATACGTTGGATAGGATTATTCTCATTGTCGGCATTACATGTTTTCTAACACTAATAAATATATCGTTCATGTTAATCCTATCATCATTTTCTACAAAAGAGTTTACAAGTTGTTTTTTTGCTACTTAGATACATACATACGCGGTTGTTAGACATTCTTGATGCAATTAGAATGCTCTTAGGTTTCACTTTTTTCCAGTGACTATGACGTAATCTTCAACTTGTAGGCCATATATAGCAGGAAATATGATGGCCCGATATTTTTTTGGAAACAGAGATGCCTTGACAAAACTAGCGGATTGATATATAAGAAACCCGTGTCATGCAAAAAACTGCGCGTTGACTCACTCATAGTAATGAGCCACTTGGTGTGCCGATACCGGATTTGTGATTGATGTATTATTCTCAACTGATTATATTAGAAATAGTTACTTACAATAATCAGCTAGATAGTAATATATAAAAAGCACTGTTTATAATTATTCCAAAACCTCGTATTAAAATGTTAACAATAGCTATTTGTACGGTTTGTCAAGGAATGTGATAGTGCTAACATGTAAGAGTACCCTAAGAAGATTCATTACTCATAATTGCATGAACAGGCTCGTCGTAGCACCATAGATATATAAATATTCCAAAAAATCAAAAAAAAATCATTTTCAGGATTTCAATGGATGTTATAGTGGTACCATGTTGAAATACCCAAACTTCCACAAAGTTTCAAAGATATTGATTTTTCCACAAATTATTGAAATAATTTCAAATCATTTGTACAGTTTGTCGAGGAATGAGTCTTACCATGTAGGAGCACCAAATGTGAATTCTATTCCACGATTTCATGAACAAGTTCGTCGTAGCTTTGGTGATTACAATTTTTCATAAAAATTATTCATTTTTGCGGTTTCTCAAGAATGTAATAGTTTCATCATGTACGTTCCCCAAGAAGATTCATCACCCATAATTTCATGAACAAGTTCGCTATAGTTGAGAAATATAATTCTTAAAATTTTTTACGAAAATTGCTTCCATCGTTTGTACTGTTTGTCAAGGAATGTTATTGTTCTACCATGTAATACTACCTCATGAAGATTCATCACGTGAATTTCATGAATAAGCTCGTAGTAGTTTCAAAGATATCGATGTTTCAAAATCAAATTGTGAACAAAATAATTTGTACGGCTTGTCAAGGAGTGTTATAATTTCATATGAGAGTACCCCATGAAGATTCATTCATAACAATTTCATAAATAAGCTCGTTGTAGTCCTCGGTTCCCGAAAAAATTATTAACACACTAATTTCCTTCATTTGTACAATCAAGGAATGCTATATTATTACCATGTGAACTCATAAGCCTCAATTTTATGAACAAGCTCATCGCAGTTTGAGAGATTTTTCGAAAAATTATTCAAAAAAGTTATTCCACTTGTACGGTTGGTCGAGGAGCCTTATAGTTCATAAATGTATACCATGGAGATTCATTGACCACAATTTCATAAACGTAGTTTCAGAGATATTGATTTCTCAAGAAATTCTATGGAAAAATAACTTTGTTCATTTGTACAGCTTGTCAATAAATTAGTATTCATGTGAGAGCACCTCATGGAGATTCATCAGTCACAATTTCATGAATTTCAGAAATATAAATTTTTTCAACAAAAATATAAAAAAAAATTTCCCCGATTCGCTGAATTTGTCGAGGAATGTTGTGATTCCACATAAGAGTATACATGAGGATTCACTAACCTTAATTATATGAGCAATATCACGGCAGCTTCAGAGATATTGATTTTTCAAAACTAAAAATTTTTTTTCTCGATTTGTACGTTTTCATCAAGGAATGTTATAGCTATACCATGTGAAAGTACCTCCATTTGTTAATATATTATTATATATTCTAATGTATCCACACTTGTTTTTTTTCCAAGCAATGAAAGAGTAAATATTGATCAGTCGAAATTATATGGACAAACTTTTCGGAATTTCAGAAATACCGATTTAAAAAAAAAAATTTTTTTCAAATTATTCATTTCTTTGTAGGATTCACCAGGGAAAGTGAAAAATTCATCATCTAAGAAAATCCCATGAGGATTCATTAGCCAAAATTTCATGAAGAGGCTTGTCGTAGTTTCAGAGAAATAGATTTTTTTTTAAATAAGTTAAAAAATAATTTTCTCCATTCGTACCGTTTGTCAAGAAGTGTAATATTGTTACCGCGTAAGATTAACCTACGGGGATTCAATGGACAGAATTCCATGAACAAGCTCGTAATTGATTAACAATTAAAAAAAAAATTTTTCAATCAAACCTTCCATTTCTACGTTTTGTCAAGCAATAAAATAGTGATACCCTACGGCATTTTTGAAAACAGGTGTTCTTAGATTGTTCACTTCCGGTTACACCGACATTCAAAATATTTCTTTAAGGAGCTATAACTAACCTTCTTCACAGTACATTCCGCCCCATCCTCTTCGGCAATTGCATTCCCATGGTCTATTACAGTCACCATTCTTACAACCTGGATACGGGTAACACTTCTCACAGTTTTGTCCCCACCACCCTACTTTACACCTGGAAAGAATGATGGAGATAAATCAAGAAAAATGTTCATTTTCAATTTATTGTATCAATAATGTCACCTGCATTCTCCCGGTTTCCTGCAATATCCACGCTCTCTGTGGCAAGTTTTTGAGCATATAGCTGAAATTGAAAGCGAGTAGTATTAGGACGAAACATCACATCTGCAACTATGATGATTATATTCCAGAATATGGATTTAGATGGTTGATGTTAGCACTCCAAAATCGCAACTAACACGAGAGCTTATGGAATTATATTAGTTAAATAAGGTACAAGAAATGAAACAATATATGTGAAAAACAATCGAAATGGTCAGCAACAATTCTTATTTAAAATGTAAGTACATTTTGCTTTTGAGTAAAAGGTATGTGTTCGCATAGATTCATAATTAGCAAGAATAAAAATTACTAAGAATCCCCTAGTATTTCCACTTACAGGTTTTTGAATGATGAAATATTATATTGCAATAGATTGAAAATTCATGTTTTGACTCAATGCATTTTTTGCTCGTACTAAGTGCATGCAATACGTATATGTACATTGTATTTAGAATACCTATACTGACAACTGAAGGAAATAAGATATGCTTATCAGGGTAGAAAATGATATCTAAGATGTAGGTACTCAAAAGACCAAGGTAAGAATGAAATATGATATATCGCAAATCACTTACGAATTTGACATAAGATTCCAGTATATCCTGGCTTGCATTTACATTCTAAGGGCTTCTCACAATACCCATGTTGGCAGCCTGGAAGCACTTGACATGCCTTACATGTCCTTCCAGCCCATCCTATACGGCATCTACAATCTCCTGGATTATCACAATAGCCTCTAGTTGCATGACAATCATTTCTGCAGATAGCTGAAATATGAAATTATCAACAATGGCGATAATGTCTCGATTATATAACAATCAATGAATTATGTCCAAATGAAATGCTGCAAATAAAAATTTGAGGCCATTATATAGGTACAAACATGAGTTAATTGAATAAGCTAACAAGAAAGTGTGTATGATTGTTGAACAACTGTTTCTCAGGCTAATACCGGCTAATAGAATATTTTCGTGAATAAAGAGAAATGAATGAAGAGTTGTGTAAATTCCCCACAATGGTTCTCAAACTGTAGGTTCCTATTACAATATTATGATGTTTGACCCATCGTATAAGATAGACTATTCCAGTATCATGTGTATGTGTATGTATTTTGCCACTCGAGCTCTTTATCTATGAGATCTCTGGGGTTTGAGCACGTGTAACATAACATAACTTAAATCTGCTGTGAGAAGCTTGGCGCACACATAGATTCCTTGCTACTCATGATCTTACATTTTTTGTCTTCAGCAAATTCGAGCCGTGCCCTTTTTGCGCTGCGGTTTTATTAAATACTCTTTTGCATTATTTTTACATAAATCCCGGAAAGAGACATTCCAAATCTGTAATTGATAGAACCAATGGAACAGTAGCTTACAGGACATCCAAGAACGGACCCACCTTTCTATGAAAGGATAAATAAACTCTCGGAAAAATTAGGATGTACACTTCCACCATTATTTACAAATTCAATAACTACCCCTCCTCCCTGGCTGATCAAGCCTCTTATATGTGACTCCTCTATATCCTCTTTCACAAAGAATGATACTCTTTCCCAAGTTCAACGGAACCTATTCAACCAAAAGCTAACCATATATAAGGACTATGTGACTATGTATACCGACGCCTCAAAAACAGATCAGGGAGTTGGTTCAGCTGTAATAACATCAGATGAAATATTGAAATTCAGTCTACCCCAAGCTACATGTATATACACAGCTGAACTCTTTGCAATATTACAAGCACTAATATTCCTAAAAAACCATCCCGCTGATAGATTTCTTATAGTAACAGACTCTTTGAGCGCGGTCAAAGGAACACAACAGTTATATACAGACAATCCCATCGTATTACTGATGAAGAACGAACTCTGTAGAATCGAAGAGTTAGGCAAAAAAGTAATACTGATGTGGGTTCCATCTCATATTGGAATTGCTGGAAAGAAAGAGCAGATGTCGCAGCCAAAGAAGCGATACACGATCATAGGTCAAAGAAAATCATCAAAACAACTGCATCGGATACGAAAATATACATTAAGAGCAGGGTCATGGATGCATAGCAGAGAGAATGGCTACAGTCAAGTTCAAAACTAGCCGAAATGAAACGATTCGTAAAACCCTGGACAAACCCACCAAAATCCAGGAAACACCAAGTTACCCTCTGCCGACTTCGCATAAGCCACACCAAATTTTCGCACGACTTCCTTCTATCCCGTGAGGACCAAACAATTTGCGATATATGTGACACAATAGTGACTGTGAAACACATTCTTCAAATTTGCCCCAAGTTCCAAGAAGCATGAATAAAATATAGAATACTGCAAGAATTACACGAAACTCTTAATGAAACCTGTAATGTTAAAAATCTCATGTCATTTCTGACGAATATCAATATGTTTCATTTGATCTGAATATTTTATTGATAATGTATCATAATGTAACGTTGCGCTAATAACCCTAGTGGTTGATGCGCTCATCATTAAATAATAAAAAAAAGTAGCTGTCCTCCCAATAGTATTATATTGAAAACTCATTTCTGATTGGGAACTGTTTTGTTTCAAAACTTTTGAATGACTTGGAGTTCTATAAGTAGAATGTGTTGCGGATCATTCTATTTATTGTGGTGATCTGGAAGGATAAAACTCCTCACGTCCGAGGCTAGTTTTCTGTATTGTTCTCTATGCACTGTTTTTTCTTGAGATTTAGAATGTCAGGTAGTTTGCCAAATGTTATGAGGAGTCATTTCGCCGTAGAAATTAATTTTTTAGACATGAACAACAAATTTAAAAATACTATCTTTCAGAGTGATATCTCCATCGCTCTATATTTGAATCTTGGATGAAAAATATGATACATTTTCGGGAAAGGCGGATCAAATTGCGTGGTTGAAGAACTGGAATGGAAAGTCAAAATTGAATTCCATTCATTCAAGCTGTACAAAAGTTAAGAATTTTAAATTTACAAGAGTTATTAAGAAAAATGAAATTGTATATAATCAGTAAGTTTGAAATAATCAATCAATTAGAAAACGCAGAGCTCAGTGACAATCTCTGTTGCTACATGAACTGATTCTAATCAATCACTGAATATTTTGACATTCGCTAATATCTTCTGATTTCCTGAAGATGTGGTCTTCTAAATATTATTATAGGCGTGACATGTAATGTATCCAGTAATTGATAGGATAAAACTATTACATTTTTTTTTTCATTCATATTATAAGCAGATCAGCTATTTGTATCTGCTGTTCTTTTAACCAGAATTGGAATCATGTTGCATCACGGTATTTTTTCTGCATGTTATATGAATTACGTATATAAATCATTTCCCAAACATTCGAAAATTATGCTTGACACTGAACGTGTTAACATTTTTAATCTATAGAAATGTTGAAACTGTGGATACACTATAACTTTAGTGTTAACCAGCATCTAATATGGATCAATAAGGTAGAATGTTGATAACCGGGATAATCTTCTCACAGATATACTGTTGCTTCCAACTTTATCCCACACGTTCATTTTTTCATTTTGAACTGTCTCAACTCATCCGTTAATTCATTAATGCTTACACAAATATCTAATAAAAATCGAAGGATTGTGCAACAAATATCAGCAAACGCATAAATTTGATTAAGTGATGAGAGGTTGAACTGGTATGTATCATGACTATTAGCTACAACAATTGCCTAGCCGTATCGTTGTATTCACATTGTTTAGCGTAATAATATTTATAATGATGATTTTAACACAACTCACAAACAGGTTCAATACAAATGATTTTAGCCTCAATAAAGAAAAACGCAACAGATATTATTTTCTTGTAACAAGAACGTTGCCAGTGATGACTGGGTTAAATTATTGGGTTTCACGATTGATGACAATTGATGTGGCATTCACATATTGAAAATATGAACAAAAAGCTGACAAGTCAATTATTCTTACTTAGGAAACTAAACGCAATGTTAGATAACACAGCATTGATATCCACGTATCATTGCTTGTTTCACTCTCAGCTGAACTGGAACTGTATTGTACTCTGGTAATATTTTGAGTACGTTCTGTCTTCAAAAAATGGATATCACGTTCTTCCAGCATTGGCGTCAGGAATCGTTGTAGAGCTTGGTTTAAGGAGTATGTAACTACCAAGCTTGTCATTTATAACATGCTATTAACTATACATAAAAAACAATCTGATATCCATAGCCATGACACTTGCTTTTCTGAAATGGCAACCTCACCTGATTTTAAGATCACCAAATCTCAGAGCAATTTCCTTTATGTAAAATAGTATAATAAGTTACATTTACCTACAAGAGAATTGGATTTCTTTCAAACATAAAATCAAAAAGTTTCTTTTTATGCATTGTTTTTAATCAGGGAGGAATTTTTAAATTATAAAATGAAAACTTCAGAAATATAAACCTTACCAACTTTGATGTTTTAGTCTCAATTGTGATTGCATTTCATTATTGTAATGTTTCATCAATTAAATTTTGTTGTGCCTATATATGCTATGCAATTTTTATTTATTTCCCATTTTGATGTATGACTTGCCATGCATGTATTTGCTTATATAATAATGGTTGATAAATGATACTACTACTAATAGTTTACTGCAGTTATGTACCTATTTCGTTTTTGCGTACTTCAGACATTCGTACAAATACTGTGTGAATTTTATACTCACGATCAGAACAGAAGAGCCCATCCCAACCTTCCCTACAGATGCATTCAAAACTGTTTGTACAGTAACCATGTCGACAACCAGGTAAAGGAATACATTTATTACATTTTTCGCCATAGTATCCAAGTTTGCATAGGCATTCACCAGGACGATTGCAAAAACCTTGTTGAGGATCACAACCTGGTCTACATTTTGGAACATCACATAAGTCACCAATCCATCCTGGCAAACATTTTACTTCACCATCATCATCACACACGTAGTGAGAATGTTCATTTTGGGAGGTTGGAATTTCGCAAGCCTAAGTGGGGAGATAGTAAACATCTAGAATAAATTCGATGAAAATATGTATGAACATGATAATCATGTAGATATTTATGTTGTTTAAGGGATAAATATGTACTTCGTATTGTGAAACAGAACAGGCTATTTCTCTTCATAGGCCTCATTTTATTCATATATCGTTTTGGTAATTTGATAATCGACTCATCGGATTTAGTTGACATTCGTAGATTTGTGCAATATACCCAAAATTTTATAAGGATATCATCCGGTCTATGTACGTTTTGGGACAACATTTATTCGTGAATAAAGCATAATAATAATGCATATACAGATATCGATCAACCCAAAAATCATTTTGGAGCCCTGACGTTTCTCAACATGTAAAAGTTTACACTCTTAATACAGTGACGTGACATATGACACCGGAAATGTACCACATCTAGCTATGAAATCTTTGAAGCAGCACATTTTCAACAAACATTACCTAAACGATATTCTCATACCGCAACAATTGGTTGCTAAAAGCTACATACCACAGACCTGAGATATGAGCGGGTCACTCAAACAATGTCTTTGAAAACAATATTATTTCGAATATTATTTACTCTTCGCGTCAAAGTAAACATTGAATCGTTTCAAAACATTTACAGTAGATTTGAGTTAATTTAAAGCTGATTTGATCCAAACTTCAAGAAAACCGTTCTAAAAATACAACAACAAAAACAATTATTGAATTAAACTTAATAATATTATCGTATAATAATAAGTTTATAACAAAAGGCGCTCAGGAGATTCAGGTTCGATTACCAGAAGCGGAAAATCTGTTTCCGTACATTTTCTCATAAACTTTATTGATTTGAATATTATTTAGTTGTGTAAAGATAATGAGATAGATGATTGCCTTCACTAAAATGCGAAGATTATCTTATAGAATATGGAACAATTATATAAAAGTCACTAACCAAATCAAATTATTTGCGAAGTGTAAGTTTCATCTCTTCTCAAAAAGGCTACACTAGTTGATCTGTATATTCTATATTTGTATCATATTCTCCCTATATGAAAGTGTATTTTGTGTTATCATGTAGTACCCTATTGACTATCATGAAACTCCATTACACTACAAATTCATAGGTAGTACAACCACAGCTCTTCCAACCGAGAAGTCTGTTCCGAATTAAATCCATTCGATCAAAGTTCTTTCAAGGATTCATAGAACTTCATTCTCAATATTCATGTATATAAGCATAAAAAATCGTAATTACTTAAGTGAACCTGGAAATAAGCTTACTTCGTTCACAATGGGTTTGAGAGAATTCTGAAAGATAATGATACCGGATTTTCCGATCATATATTGAATTCAACCAAAACATTAAGTAGGAGAATTTCAATACATATAATGCCCACCTATAAGCTAGTTGGCTAGTTGGCGGGATTTTTCTAACCATAGTTATAGCAATGAACAACAAACCCATATGAAGTGTAGTAGGGAATGCATTTTTCAATACGTCTTACTTTTTACAAGCTACAGTATATATCATATTGTATCATACTTGGGTAAGAATCTGAAAATATTATTTTTTTCACTTAACAGAGTTGATAATAGATTTGCCGAAGGTAAATCTTGGCGTCATGAAATTATTGCACTAACGCGTCAAAAGGGAATGCTCAGCAGACTAAACTGACTATTTTCTTAGGTTCTCGAGAATATCCAACAAAAGTCATATGGATATAAAGAAAGGAAAAAAACGTAATGCTGGCAATTTTTTCAGCTCCAAATATTTTAATTGTATGTGATGTTACTCCCCATATTGCAATGCCATATAATGGATGAAATGGTGTTAGATTATGAACCGCAAAGATTTTCAAGCATTGAATACTGTAGATAGTTTGGATCTGTGAGTTATGATGTGAGAGAACCAATTCAGACAGTAGTTTATAGTTATACCTAATAGTTTAAGACTCAAATGGTCAAGTTTACAATGCGCTGAAAGAATTCAACTGTCACTGGTAAACTACTTTTCAGCGTTATTTTCAGTAGATTCATGTTTAATCGTGGGTTTTTCACTGTTATTACTGTAGCATTGCACTACAACCCGATTTTGGATTGAAACAAAATAAGTATTTAATATAGCAATGGGAATAAATAAATACATTCATTTATTTCTTATCGTTTCTTGCCAGATAATAATGATGAGGTCTCTATTGGTCTCGATCGATCAGTTACATTACAAGCTATTAGTTCTGAAACTATTCAGTCCCTAGAACTATTGACTTGTGATGTTATTGATCAATCTAAACTAGAGAGACCTAATCACAAAAATCATAGTTTGATTTTCACCTATTCAATGAACTAAAGTGAATGTTAGCTAACACCTCAGTTTTCCCAAGTAGACATTTCAAAGTAATATTCTCAGATAATGAAACATGAATTATCAGTTAAGAAAGCTCTAAAAATTAAAACTACTTCATTATGAAATTGGTTGAGGTATTGAAACTAGGTATTCAACCGAATCATACTTAACCAACATTAACAAGTGAGGAGTGTCACGAGATCACAGCTTTTATGTGTTTACTTTACATAATTTTGAATTGGTTATGTCTTATTTTTATCTCTACAATTTATCCTGACTCTCACATCTGTAAGTTTATAGTAAAAGTGGCAATAATAATCATCTACTCATCTATATCCTATATCGTATCTCTATTTGAATATTACTACATTGATGTGGAACGAATCTTCTATATTGTTGAGGAATATGGAACCAAAGATTTAACAGGAATTGTTCAAGATCACAATTTTCAGCATTTATGTGTTTAGGAATTGGACGATTCCTCAATATATGATTAATTCATTAAGCATGAATGACAAACTTTTAAATTATATCTATTACCATTCTAGAAACTATAATCTAAAATTGATAACTTCACCTCTCTATGATTCAGCGTTGCTTCAGAGGCAACGATATGAAAAAATTAAAAAAAAGGTTCATCTTAGAATCGTTTTGAAAAATATTCCTTCCTTCAAGTTTCTATTCGTCGG